>JANEHU010004447.1:0-17247 GCA_027563435.1 Nasonovia ribisnigri
GTCACAGGGTGATCAGGCTTCCAGTCCATCTGGAAGACTACCACACGGTGTACTTTGCTCCGGGACAAGAACTGGAGCGGGTGCAAAACGCAGCGCTGGCCCGAACAAGACTCACGGCGTTCTTCTCGCTCAACGAGACGGACCCCGAGGCCAGACAGTATCTCTACCATGAGATACCGATGCATTACACCTGGGTGGAAAGAGACAGGAGGTGGAATCGGCGCCAAAGGGTAATGGCCAATGAGACGTTGTCTCGGATGTACGCGGTCAACACCCTAGATCGAGACCGATTCCTCTTGCGACTGCTGCTGCTGCACAGGAGAGGTCCTCGGTCGTTCAGAGACATGAGGACCGTTGACGGGGTCGTGTATCCGACCTACGCGGCGGCGGCGGTGGCGCTTGGGCTCCTGGAGGATGACCAAGCCCTGCTGGCGTGCATGACAGAGTCCGCGGCCGTGGACACTCCTGCACAGTTGCGTTACCTACTGGTGACGATCCTGCTGTACTGCGAGGCCGCAGATCCGCTGGCGTTGTACATGGCAAGCGAGGAAGACCTGAGGCAAGACTTCTTCCATAGACTGAGAGACGAGGACCGCGCGAGGGCCGCATGCCTGGACGCCATCGGGCGGCTGCTGCGGGGTCATGGTAAAACGCTGGCCAACTACGGGTTGCCGAATCCGGACGTCGCGCTGCTCGAAGAGGACGCGGGCGGAGACGTCGACGCCTTCGTCGACGCAGTGGTGCGTTGGACCCTGCAGTTGGACAACCTCAACGACGAACAGCGGGCGGTTTACGACCGCGTGATGGCGGCCGTCAACGACAACCGCGACGTCCCGAAAATGTTCTACGTCGACGGGCCCGGAGGTACGGGGAAAACGACGCTTTACGGCTGCCTAATATGGTCGCTCCGCAACATGGGCAAATCCGTGTTGTCCGTGGCGTTCACGGGAATAGCGGCGACGCTCATGGACGGTGGTATGACCGTTCACTCCGCGTTCGGTTTGCCTTTCGGTACGCTCAACGAAGATTCTACGTCGTCCATCGCCTTGCAGTCCTTGCGCGCGCGTAGGATACGGGAGGCGGCACTCATCGTCTGGGACGAAGCGTCAATGTCTCCGGGGCTCCAACTGATGGTGGTCGACCGGTTGCTTAAGGACATAATGCAATCGGAACTACCGTTCGGTGGTAAGGCGGTTCTGTTCGCGGGTGACTTCAGACAGATACTGCCGGTGGTCCGCAGGGGGACGAGGGCCGCGATCGTGGCGGCTTCAATCAGGCACCACCATCTGTGGGACGTCTTCGAGCGTTTCAGTCTGACGCAGAACATGCGGGCCAACAACGACGCAGACTTTGCCGCCTGGTTGCTTCAACTCGGCAACGGCCAGCTGCCCGCGGTCGACGGAAATGTGAACACCGTCGAAATCCCCAGGAATATGGTATGTGACATAGCTAATTTGATTGATTTTGTGTACCCGCAGCAAATTTCGTTGGCTAACGTCAACGAATTTGCTCGGAAAATTATTCTCTGTCCCCGGAACGAGGATTGTAGACAGGTCAATCGCACGGTGCTGCAACGCGTTGCGGGTGCCGCGAGAACCTACACCGCCATAGACACGGTGGTGGCGGACGACGTGGACGAGATTGCCAACTACCCGACCGAGTTTTTGAACTCGCTGGAGCCCGACGGACTTCCTCCGCACAGGCTGACGCTGGTGGTCGGTTCAGTGGTCATGCTGCTGCGGAACCTCGATCCGAAAATCAGACTGTGCAACGGAACAAGGTTAGTGGTTACGGAACTGAGGCGCAACAACTTCAAAGCGAGGTTGTTGGCGGACGCGGGAGAAGGGCAGGACGACATCGTCATCCCCAGGATACCGCTGTCGTCCAGCGGAGACGACGACCTGCCCTTCACCATGCGTCGGGTTCAGTTCCCGGTGAGACTTTCGTTCGCGATGACGATCAACAAGTCTCAGGGTCAAACTTTCGACAGAGTTGGTTTGTTTCTGCCGTCCCCGGTGTTTACGCACGGACAACTGTACGTTGCGTTCTCACGAGTGCGGGACTCGGAATCAATAAAAGTTGGTATGTACGGTGGCGACGACGGTCGATTTATCACAAAGAATATAGTGTATTCAGACGTGTTGTGATCGGCCGTTTTTGTTCAACCATAACTTGAGCAGTGTAATTACACTTAATACTCATTAGTTATTACAGTCTAAATCACTTATGTCGATAATTTTTAATTATTTGCTATAAGTTTAGCCGTCGCTATATGCGACAGCGGGTACCTGTGTGGTATGACCTGTGTGGTCCGACCTTTGTGGTCCGACCTGTGTGGTCCGACCTGTGTGGTCCGACCTGTGTGGTCCGACCTTTGTGGTCCGACCTGTGTGGTCCGACCTGTGTGGTCCGACCTTTGTGGTCCTTGTGGAGAGAAAGTTTGACAACCTCCCCGTGGTTCTCTCTGGATGCTTATTCACTGCAAAGTGAATTTGTAACTAATGTCAAACGTTTTGAAATTAAATTAATTAACTGGTTTTCAGCATACTTATAGAATTAACATTTTCAGGCTGTTGAAAAATGGTGAACAACTGTGTTTGGTGTGGAAACTTGATGCCGCCATGGGGTTTCTATACACAAGTAAGTATGAACCATTTACGTCCCAATGAACATGACCGTTATACTCACATTCACATTTACATTTAGGTTTCGACGGATATGGACGCAGTTCGTGCAACACCATGGGTCACAAGTCTCCCAAGCTGTGTTCGAGGTTTTTGTTTCTGGAGACTTCTCGACACAACACTGAGGTTATTATGAATAGTTAAGATAGATAAGATAATTTATTGGCCAAAAATAAATATTCAAATAAATATTATACAAATTATACAATTATTATATACAGTTATTAAAGATGTTATTCATAAATTGTTTTACTTAATTGGCCCAATTCACCACTGAGGTATACCTCTTATTGGCGAAATTGGAGTTCTAAATCATTTTACATATGTGTGTTAATAGTAATAGAATAAAATAAAATAAGATAAAATAAGACTAAGTTGAATATAAGATACAATCATTAAATATTAAATTTTTTAAAAGTTTATATAGTAATAAATTATTATAAATTAATAATTATTATTATTAATTAATTATTATTATTAATTATTTTTTTATTTTTTTAAAAAAAAGAAAGAAAAACAAAAAATATATATATAGTAATAGTTACTTAAAAAATATTTATAATATAGCAATAAATTAAGATAGGATATAAAATAATAAACTGGTATATTGTATTTTTAGGCTGTTTTGTGAGGAAACATTGAGATACAAACCACGACATGCCAGGCCAACATCGTAGACTTCTCAACATAGCACTGCTACCTTCAACAGTGATATTATTGGTTCAGTTCCCACTCTGTGTTTCATTCATGTTAACCACAACTGAAAACCCTTAGAAACATTTTTGAAATGACACCCAACAAAATGACAAATGCTTTTAATGTTTAACCTAATGTATTTCTTTGTTTTACTTCTTATTGTTAAACCTTATATATTATTAAAAAAAGACAAATTTAATTCTGTGATCACTGTAAATATTGTCGCTGTATTTAACTTAAAAGATTAATTATGTTATTGTATAACCTTAAATTCGTACTTCAATGTCTATGGACGACTGTCGACGTTCTATATTTTAACAGTATGATTTTCCTTTGTATTTTGTTTCTTAAGTATCAGTATTAAAATTAGTCAAATTAAAAATTAACCTCAACATTTTGTAACATGTCGTATCACTATCTATTTGTTCAATCGCAATTGTAATTACCTTTTAACTATGTAACATTGTGTTCGTACTGTAAAATACCTACAATACATTGAATTTTTCATTTTTTACTGTCAATACCGTGTGTAGATAAATACACTTTTGTTTCATGTGCTTATGATATGACGGTTGGTTAACTGTGACTGTAGTATTTCAATTATTATACATATTACGTTTGATTATACTTATTGTATTATACTTATTATTATTATTATTATTATTATTACTATTGTGTATTACTTTTATTATTATATATTACTGTTTATAGATGATAATACACATATATTTAATATTATATAGTTGTTAGGTCTTTATCCCTGAGTATGATCAATTATTGGTTTAAATCCATAACTAAAATATTATAGTCGATCAACGATTGATATAGACTATTCCAACTAATACTATAGATAACAGTTCAATTGTGTTTGTGATGTATTTGATTTAGTCTTACCTTAATCGTTCACCTATGTAGCAGGTAGCTAATAGCTTGGAACACATCTTATCACATGAAAAAAAATATTATTATTTATTAATACTCTCATGTATAGTAACATTTATCACACTACTATTATTTTTATTATTATGTTGCTGCTAATATACAGGTTAATCAAAAAAATTGGAAAGTCATTACACTAATTGGTACTGAAAAACAGTGTTTTTCAATTACTTTTCAGTGTGTACATTATTTTATGTAAAAATACGATTATTTACCAGTCAGTATTAACAACAATGTACACTATACAAATATTTTCAATTGATTACAACACCTGCCCGACAATGTCATTACAATGTGGGATTTTATAAAACTACTAAATTTTAACACCAGTGGACTACAGTTATAATGGTTAATTATCTTTTAGCACATTTTGTGAAGTAAACTCTATTCTGATGAATAAATAAGGTTTTCAACACTTACATTTCAAACCAGCAACACATTTCACTTACCTATTTTATTATCACTAATAATATATTACTGTTGTTAACCAACTACTAAAATATTCAATGACACACCTCACACACAATTGTCAATTGACAAACGTTACAGTTACAGTTCATAAAACAATTGGGAACAAGGATTGAAATAATAAATAACAATAAAAGTTACATTAAATAGTGCTTTATTCATTCTGAAAAATATTTAAAAAAATACAATGTTAAATAAATTATGAAGTAGACAAAATCGTCAAATTGAAACTTACCATCGGCCGTAACCGCCCACCTCCCGCTGTTTGCGGACCCGACCACACTGAAAATGATGTATATAATTATATTTTTTTAATATTTTTATTTATATAATATTGACTATTCTTACTTTTCATTGCTAGCCGTCGAGGTGGTCGTCAGCCACACCTCACCCGACGGTTCAGGAGTGGAGGCTGCGGCCGGCGACCCCTCCATCCCCTCCCCCAAGTTTTGTCTGACTGAACTACTGAAAACAATACATTTTATGTTTTTGATGATTGACATATTTTGGTATTTGCGATCTTACCTTCTATCACGGCCCCGCCGCCGCTGCTGTTGCTGTTGCCGCTGCCGCTGCCGCTGTGGCTGTTGCCGCTGCTGCTGTGGCTGTGGCCGTGGCTGTTGCCGCTGCTGTTGCCGCTGCTGTGGCCCATTCGCCGCCACCGACGATGCCGCAGGTACCACGCAGGGGGAGTCTGATAAAAGTTACAAAAGCTTAGCACGTGACAAAATAAATAATAGGACAAACTTACCACAATTCCTGGCCACGTGACCCACCTGATGGCACCTGTAACATCCTGAAACGTACAAATCATGTTTAGTGTTATACTTGGCTTATGCAATACGCATGTGCTTTTTTTTATTAGATACTTACGTCGGGCGTTTCCTCCCGGACGGCGGACGGGCGCAGCACCGTGGTACACGGGTGCATTATACACCCGCATACCACGGCCGTTGTAATAAGACGTGTTGGTGTTGGCGCTCAAATCTTTCGGCATGCTAGATTTCAAAAAAAAAAAAATAGTTTTATTCAAATACGTATGAAATTGTTCGATACATAACCTAAGAAATATTATTTTAATACTATAACCGACGTGTACTCACTTGAAAGGTGTTTTGAGCAATGTTTGACAAAAACCAAATAACATGCAGCTGGCAATGCATTGATGTCTCTTGACGCGGTAAAAATAGCAGCCAATCAGAAAATTAGATTTTGTCGACTTATTTGTTATAACCGCGAAAACATAATAACAATGATAACATCTGATAACTGTTCTCTATAATTATCAAAAAATACAATTTTGTTACCTCCTGTATGCTTTTTCAGATTTGAACGGCCGTTTCGAGCACTTTTCGCTGTAGGCGGATTGTCCGTTCGGGAATCGACATTCTCCCGAGATGACTGATAGCTAGACACTCAAACTCAGAATCCGAATTCACGATTTCAACACACACACTCCAGAACCGGACATACACGCTCGGTGCAAGGCCTACCTGACCATCTACTTGCATACGAGCGACTTAGACTCCCACTGCATCCGATCCGCCGCGAGCGGATTGTCCGTTCGGGAATCGACTTTGTCCCGAGATGAGTGATAGCTAGACACTCAAACTCAGAATCCGAATTTCCGATTTCAACAAACACGCTCGAGTACCGGACATACACGTCTTTGGATTGCCCACCTGGCCGGATTTGTCGTACGATCGACTTGAATCGCCGGTCGATTTTCAGCGGCCGTGACTTACGACTAGACACTCTTCCGCGTTCAAAAATTACCGCCAGACCAGTGCTGCCAACGCGACGATACCCGACGACCCCGCGTTCCCGCCGCAGGCCGGATCGAAAAACCCAGCATCGCCCGAGGTGAATCGACAAAGAGCACCACCGCCCACACAGTCTTTCCGCCGCAGGCGGGATGACAAACGACCGAAGTCTAGTCCTCCTTATATTATAAAACGCTAACCGTGTGGCGCCCCCTAGCTATAGTGGAACGTTGGAACGGAAAACCAAACCCTTGGAGCAAACGCTCAAACGCCGCTCCTTATCGCCGCGCCTTATCACTTTTTGCTGCCGTTTTTCCGATTTCCGATTTTTTTTCCGAAATATCGACTTTTACCCGTTTTTCGGACCTCCCGGCTCTCCGTTCTCTCCTCATTCGCCTTCTCCACCTCATTTAACGGCCTCCGGTACGTGCGCTTTTTTCGTCACGACCGTTTCTCCGCGGAGATCGCGCGAAAACCGACGCGCCGTCGTCGCGCTTTTCGTTCGAAAAATCGACTTTTACCCGTTTTTTGGACGTCCCACCTCCCCGTTCTCGCCTCATTCGGAATCCCCGCTAAATTTACCGACGGCGCCCGCCCCTACTTCGTTCCCGGCGAGTGCCGCGGGCGAGTAAAATCGACGAAAAGAGCCGCCGTAGCGTTTGCGATTCTCCTCGGCGGCGGCGAGACGCCTTAAGAGGCAGAGATTTCACACCAGTTCTCAACTCGATAGGTAGGTAGGTATGATTAGGGCGTTAGGCAGGTTCCCCGGCGGTGGAGCGTTCGATACTGACCGCGGCGGCGGATTTGTGTAAATTTGCGGCGGCCGTGTTAATTCGAAATCCATTTTTTTTCGATTTTTTTTTTTTTTTATTACGATTCTAAAAGTTTTTATTTATACAAATAATAAAGTATTGTTACTCTGATTAAAGAAAAAACACTCGACTTATATTTTTAAATATTCATTTGTTTGTTGTTCTTATATCTTTCTTATACTATTAAAATAATGGTTAAATGTTTTTGATTTTAATGTTACATAATTAATGCATACAAATACTGCTACAGATTCTAAATAATACAATATTAATAAACAAAATAGAACTTTATGTACCTATATATTTAATTTAAGTCTGAAAATTAAATCGTATAATGATACTATTTGATATAACTTATATAGGTAGAGTATTATATGGAACAAACTATTTATTTTAAATAATAAATTAGGTAACACTTGATTTTATTATCTACACCTATACTGTTTAACATGGGCTGGATTATATGGGATAGTTCTATAATATATACTTGAATAGACACGATAGTAATATAACGCACCTACAAGTATACTCTATGTAATACTAAATATATTACGGTTTTTAGGTGAGATGATTGTTTGAGGTAATGTAATCTGGTAATTTCAATTTTATGTATGATACAAAACTGCTGCAGATACTATATAATACAATAATAATTTATTATAAACTAATAGATCTTCATGTATTTAATTAAATTCTGGCAGTTAAATTTTATAATGATATCGCTATACTATTTGATGAACTAGGTTTATACTATGACTATACTATAGGTAGATAGGTTTTATTCATCGTGAGCATAAAATCAAGTTAATTAATAGACAATTGATAAATTACTATATATAATTGACATCCACAGCTATTTATCAACGCATCTAAGTCAGGCAAGGGCTCGATTATGTGGCTAGATAGTAATAAATATATAACATACTATGTAGTAGGTACTCGATATATTACAGTTTATATAAATTTAGTGTAGCATACAAATACTGCTACAGTGCTACAGAGTCTAAATAATACAATATTAATAAACGAAATAGAACTTTATGTACCTATATTTAATTAAAGTCTGAAAATTAAATTGTATAATGATACTATTTAGTATTTGATATAACTAATATAGGTAGAGTATTATATGGAACAAACTATTTATTTTAAATAATAAATTAGGTAACACTTGATTTTATTATCTACACCTATACTGTTTAACATGGGCTGCATTATATGCAATAGTTCTCTAATATATACTACTTGACTAGACACGATAGTTATATAAGACACCTACAAGTATACTCTATGTAGTACTAAATATATTACAGTTTTTAGGTGAGATGATTGTTTGAGGTAATGTAATCTGGTAATTTAAATTTTATGTATGATACAAAACTGCTGCAGATACTATATACCGAATACAATAATAATTGATTATAAACTAATAGATCTTCATGTATTTAATTAAATTCTGGCATTTAAATTTTATAATGATATCACTATACTATTTGATGAACTAGGTTTATATATAATTAACAGTATATAATTATTGATCGATATGACTATACTATAGGTAGATAGGTTTTATTCATAATTAGCATAAAATCAAGTTAATTAATAGAAAATTGATAAATAACTATATATAATTGACGCCTTAAGAGGCATTTATTTCACTCCGATTCTCATCTCAGTGTCTAGGTAGGTAGGATTAGGGCGTTAGGCAGGTTACCCGGCGGTGGAGCGTTCGATATCGGCCGCGGCGAATTGTGTAAATTTGCGGTGGCTGTGTTTTATTAGAAATTCTTTTTTTTCGCGAATTATTTATTTTATTATTATATTAATTCTTTTTAGCCGTTGCCGCGTTCTGTTTGAACGATAATTGACGATTCTAAAAGTTTTAAACGTCTCACAGCCCCGCTCGCGACGTATTCGGAATCCCAGCTAAATTACCTAGCATATGTATATATTATTATTACGTATTTATTATGTACCTAATTGTCTTTATTTCAGTATATGTTTATCGGACTACAATAAAACCACACGATATATACACACCGGAAACGTAAAAATATGCGATTTAAGGTTTTAGTACACACGATTTCTACGAATTAACATTTTTAATACAGAATTCGTCGTTGTGTAGAAATGGCTCAAGTGCTATAGATTTAATTGTACATTTCATCTCGATAGGTAGTTAGGTAGGTTAAGGCGTAGGACATGTGTAACACTAAGGTAGGCGGTTCGATACCGGTTGAATTGAATCCGATGGATTGCGGAGGCCGTCTGAATAGCATGGCCGCCCAAAATCTCATTTTTTTTGCGTTTTTTTTCACGTATTTGTATATTATTATTTTTAAAATGTATATTTTTATGGTTGATATATTACCGCAATAATTAACGTTGTCTGCTATCTGACGCAGTTATATTTCAATTGTGTCATGTTACTGCGTTATGTTAGATTAAGGTAGGTAAACGCATATAATAAACCTATGTATATACATTTATTTTTGTCGCTTTGTCGTTCTAACTTAAACTTTTCTAAATATATAAAAAACTCTATTCTGATGAATAAATAAGGTTTTCAACACTTACATTTCAAACCAGCAACACATACACGCCCGGTGCATGGCCTACCTGACTATCTACTTGCATGCGAGCGACTTAGACTCCCCCTGCATCCGATCCGCCGCAAGCGGATTGTCCGTTCGGGAATCGACTCTCTCCCGAGATGACTGATAGCTAGACACTCAAACTCAGAATCCGATTTTCCGATTTCAACACACACACTCAAGAACCGGACATACACGCCCGGTGCACGGTCTGGTCGGATTGCCTACCTGACTATCTACTTGCATACGAGCGATTTAGACTCCCGCTGCATCCGATCCGCCGCAAGCGGAATGTCCGTTCGGGAATCGACTCTCCCCCGAGATGACTGATAGCTAGACACTCAAACTCAGAATCCGATTTTCCGATTTCAACACACACACTCAAGAACCGGACATACACGCCCGGTGCACGGTCTGCGATCCGACGTAGTCGGATTGCCTACCTGACTATCTACTTGCATACGAGCGACTTAGACTCCCACTGCATCCGATCCACCGCAAGCGGATTGTCCGTTCGGGAATCGACTTTCTCCCGAGATGACTGATAGCTAGACACTCAAACTCAGAATCCGATTTTCCGATTTCAACACACACACTCAAGAACCGGACATACACGCCCGGTGCACGGTCTGGTCGGATTGCCTACCTGACTATCTACTTGCATACGAGCGACTTAGACTCCCACTGCATCCGATCCACCGCAAGCGGATTGTCCGTTCGGGAATCGACTTTCTCCCGAGATGACTGATAGCTAGACACTCAAACTCAGAATCCGAATTCCCGATTTCAACACACACACTCGAGAACCGGACATACACGTCTTCGGATTGCCCGATTGTCGTACGATCGACTCGATTTTCAGCGGCCGTGACTTACGACTAGACATTCTTCCGCGTTCAAAAATTACCGCCAGACCAGTGCTGCCAACGCGACGATACCCGACGACCCCGCGTTCCCGCCGCAGGCCGGATCGAAAAACCCAGCATCGCCCGAGGTGAATCGACAAAGAGCACCACCGCCCACACAGTCTTTCCGCCGCAGGCGGGATGACAAACGACCGAAGTCTAGTTATATTATAAAACGCTAACCGTGTGGCGCCCCCTAGCTATAGTGGAACGTTGGAACGGAAAACCAAACCCTTGGAGCAAACGCTCAAACGCCGCTCCTTATCGCCGCGCCTTATCACTTTTTGCTGCCGTTTTTCCGATTTCCGATTTTTTTTTCGAAATATCGAAATATCGTTTTTCGGACCTCCCGGCTCTCCGTTCTCGCCTTATTCGCCTTCCCCGCCTCATTTGACGGCCTCCGGTACGTGCGCTTTTTTCGTCACGACCGTTTCTCCGCGGAGATCGCGCGAAAACCGACGCGCCGTCGTCGCGCTTTTCGTTCGAAAAATCGACTTTTACCCGTTTTTTGGACGTCCCACCTCCCCGTTCTCGC
The DNA here is from genome assembly GCA_027563435.1 of Nasonovia ribisnigri. Taxonomy (NCBI): domain Eukaryota; kingdom Metazoa; phylum Arthropoda; class Insecta; order Hemiptera; family Aphididae; genus Nasonovia; species Nasonovia ribisnigri. The sequence continues at coordinate 11,397 of JANEHU010004447.1, forward strand.
CTCATTCGGAATCCCCGCTAAATTTACCGACGGCGCCCGCCCCTACTTCGTTCCCGGCGAGTGCCGCGGGTGAGTAAAATCGACGAAAAGAGCCGCCGTAGCGTTTGCGATTCTCCTCGGCGGCGGCGAGACGCCTTAAGAGGCAGAGATTTCCATAGAGTAAGAATATATAGAGAGGCCATCTCGTATATTAGTCTATTGAATAGATTGAAGTAAGGAAAAAGGAGACCATCAGAGTAACCACTTGATTAATATAAAATTATTGTACACGGTAATTATTTTCTTATCTATATTGTCAATATAATTTATTGATGATAATACAATAATACTATACATGTCATAATATATTACAAATTATTATTTAAATATACAAATAATAGTTTAATTTACTTACTTTATGTTGGATATTATAAGTAATTGCATATTTACATATAATATCTAACTGTAACTAGTAGCATTATTATCTTACATTAACAGTTACGAAAATTTAAAATACAATTTATCATGGTTTTCTTACAAGTATGTGGGTACATCAAAACAATGCTAAATATAATTATTATTATTATTATTTAAAACTAATAGGTTATTAAAGTACATAATAATTATTAATTATGTATACATATTCATAAATATTTAGCTATAAACAAGGAGATATCGCAATGAGTAAATTCTCACGGGACACTGTATAACCTAAAGATTTACTGGCCTCTAAAAAGAGTCAACTTGTTGTACCATGTTCTTAAGGACAATGTTTCATTTTGAGTACGGCTAAGGTAATTAATTTTAATATCAGAATAAATAGAAATAATCGCTTTAATTAATAATACAACATGATTGTCAAGGGGTCCATTTTGATCATTATGATGTTTTATTGAATAAAAAATTGAATCATTATTAATAAAACTTTTCAATACATTTGTAATAATTAACATTTTATTAAATTGTTTTTTATCATAATATGTTTTAAAATATTTTTCTGTAGCAACACAAATTTGTACTACATCATTACTGGGATAATGTAAACCTCCTTTGTCTTTCATATTTATGATGGAATAAAAAAAATTATCCCTATTACCAAACAATGCACCATTACAAATATCACACTTAATTTTTGTTGACAATTTATGGGATACAAATCCAGCTATATACAAAGAAACTTCTTTAGAAAATTGGCTTAAATTGTTCAAGTGGAACCCATCAATTTCAAAATTGTATTCCTCAGGTTCTAAATCAATATCACTATTTAAAATACATTTTGAATTGTTAATAGCAGTAATTGGATCATTAACACTTGAACAATTTAATACCGGAATATCTTCTAGTGCCATACAATTTCCTAACCCAGTGTCTTTAATTTGAGCATTAACCATTATTTTTTTGTATGCTGATTTAAATTGCCTTGAAGTCGGATTGTTGTTATAGCCACCTTGAGCTCTTACACTACCAAAGAACATTTCTAAGTGGTCCTGGCTGAGTTTGTACATAGGAATAAATTTCAAACAATTAGTGTCAATATATTTGGATTTAAGATCTATTAAAGAATTAAAGCTTATCAAAAATCCTAAAAAACCAGTACACCTTTGAGATTTTAATAATAATTGGCCAGTTTCTAGTCTTAAATTATTAACATAATAAAAAAATAGTTTAATAAAAGAATAAATGTTTTCAAAGTTCTGTATACAAACTGCACCTTTAAAACCGTATGACATTAAATGTCTTGAGTTTAAAATGTCAAATGCATCATTAAATAATCTAATAAAATTTATAGTGGCTTCACATCCTTCAAAATCCTTAAGCTTTAAATTATCTTTACAGAATAATAAAGCATCTGCTACAGAATTTGATAGAAGTTGACTGGCTAATTTAACTTTCATTTTTTTTTTTAAAAAAAAAACATGTTCCTTTTTTAACTTATTACCTAGATGACACTTTTCAGTTTCCTGTAAGACCAACAATTTTTAATATACTTAAAATTAATAACTCCACCATTATGATCAATTAATATAAACTTTTCACCAAAAGTATTACGCACAAGTTTGATCATATGTGCAGCATCAAACATAATATTAATATCTAAATCTCGGATCTTAAAACTAGTTACAATATCAGGAGGATTAGTATCTAAGTTACAACCAAGAGCTCTAGCCATGCTTACATTCACTGCGCAGCCATCAAATGTCAAGCTAATAACTTTTATACCAGTTCCAGAAACTACATCTATACAGCGTCTAACTAAGTTTGCTTTTTGTGAACTATTTAAATGATTACATAGAAAATATCCAACTGGAATTTTCCATGAAGCATTGATACCCACAACCATCAAAACATAACATTCAGTTGCTTCGTCTACTGTTTCATTTTGTATTTCTGATCCAAAATTGACGTAGCCGTGATAAGTTGTACCGTCCCATTCAACATGCTTCCTTATTGCCATTTCATCCATAAGTAATGAGCAATAAAGTTGAGTAGGTGAATTTTTACAAACTAAAGAGAGTGTGTTAATAGCTTCTTTAGTGAAACCAGGCTCAGCATCAACATGTAAATACCACTTGCTAAGCGTTCTCGGACAAGGAAGCACAGAATTAAATTCATCTCGTACAAAACGATATGCTTTTGGAGAATAAAAATTCAAGGTGATAGCAAATTTTCTTAATTCAGCACTATACTTTAAAGGCAGTTTTTTTCCAGCATTTTTTTTAATAAAATTAGTTATAAGATCTTTATGCTTACTGAAATTGCTGTCTATGATGTCTGCTTGATCTTGATGGACTAAATTTTTATTTTTCAAAAAAAAAAATCTTTGATATAACATCATACTATATGACTCAATAATTAGTCTATAGAATAAAAACAAATTAGCAAACTTAATATATTTAACATTTATATATATAAAGTTTGTTTTGTTTTCCAGATTTTTTTCATTAGTTTGTTATTTTTACAGGTAACTTTATACATACTTATCTAAATGATTTAATTCTAAGAATATTTTGATATTAATTTATTATAAGTAGGTACCTGCACTGTGCAGCACCTAGTGCAAATCGGTTTATTTTATATGCGTATTAAGTAATAATTCTACTTTCATCAGTAGACGGTAATGGTTGGTTGCGTGACAATTTGCTTAAGATAAATTATTTGAGATAGTTGTCTACAAATTCTATCGTATGTTTGATAACTTTATAAGTCCCTTAGTTATAGGAAATAGCATATTTTGCAATCAGTGGCGCAGATCATTTTCTTTTTACAGGGGGCAAACCTAGAAATTTAGCACCCGGCACCCATCAATCTACATTATTCATTAGGTACGAGTTGTATGAGTTAATCAGTAAAACATTAAATTAACAATATAATATTATAATTATTAATTATATAACCTTTACCAGTTACTAGAATCCAGCATATAGGTACACACAAACCTACATTTTTAATAATTATTTAAAAATAGTTAGGTCTGTGATCTGCCTTGGTATGATAAATTTAATGTATCATGTGTCTTGACCTCTGGGCCCTGGGGTACTTATATAAAATCATACCTACTAAAAAGTAAAAAGTAATAATTAATAACATTATGTTGTCTTAGACATTTTTGAATTTTTTTTTACTACATACAAAAAAGTAGTTACAAGGCTACAAATATTATTATAAACTAGTAAAATATGTCCAATGAATATTTAAATACCTACTACTTAAATTCTAATTGAAACGTAGATAATAGTTATTAGTTATTGAAAATAACTCCTTGACAATATAAGTATCAAAATAAGAAACAAAAACGTCTTACATAATATTAACAAATTACCTCACTCTTTTATTATAATTAGGTTGAAACTACTAATCAAGGCTTACATAAAAATAAATTAAGTATAAATATTTTAATTTGTGTGAATAATTAAAAAAGATAATAATAATATAACGCTAATATTGTACTGTGTTGTTTGTTGTTATCTATTTAACTTTCATTAAAATGTACAAACATTTAATATATTATTTAATATATAACAAATTGTTTTTGGAACTGATCATTCAATATTTTTCTTGAGTTTAACTATTCAAAAAACACAAACTAATTAAAAAAACATTATTATAAGTAATAAATAGTTAAATATTAATACTTTTGTAGACGATTGATGTGGACTCTACATAACGGGCACCCTGTATTCCCTTCATCCATCCACCTCAGTATACACCTTCTGCAAAACACATGCTGGAAAGGAACAGTAGTCACGTTACTTATTTCTTGATAGCAAATGACGCATAGTTCAAGGACTAAAAAATAAATATTTAAAAAAAAATTCCATTGGTACAACTTAATTTAATTTATTTTACTTTCTTCATTTCCATGCTGAGTCTCACCCAGCCCCTGAGTCTCACCCATCTCCTGATTCTCATCTACCACCACTCCTAAAATTGTGATGTATGTATTACTAGTTGTTAAAAGTGTAGGCCATTAATTAATTAATTTTATTAATTAATTTCATATGGAGTAAACTCCATTTACAAAAAAAAAAAAAACAAACTTACAGCAGCAAAACGTATGTTACGCAACAGTAAACTAAATTAAAACAGCGTAACAGTTTTTAATATATAAATAATAATATAATATTTGATATAATAATATCAAATTCATATATTTTTTTCATATAAGAGATTTATTTTGTTTGCGTGCACCCACAGATTGAGAATCGCTGGTGCAAAGTATTATAGTGAATGATTGAATTTTATTAGGTGACAGGTCTTACAATTGTATTTATTTAAAATAAATAATGTATTACTATTTAGTTCTTGGGCATAGAACCAGGTCCAGGCTTCAGATGCATTTGGCCTTTGTCTGCGATTTCCTATAAATTTAATGGTTGTTAACTACATTTTTAGGTAAATTCAGGTATATAAAATAATAATGAAAGTATTTGAACTTAGTACCTAATAATGCTAAGACAAAAAAAAAACACTTTTTTTCAATAAGGTACTCTTGTTCAAAACGTCCACTGTTAATAATAAAATAAGTTATTTTTAAGTAATATTTAGGTACATATTATTATTACCTTGATGGAAATAAGGATGAACCCGTGATGATGCTAGTCTTGCTACTGCTGTTGGCCTTACTGGTAGTGATGGTATTTCTGTTAGAGGTCGTCTTGCTACTACTGCTTCTGGTGGTGGTGGTACTCCAATTGCTGCTTCTGGTGGTGGTGGTGGTGCTCCAACTGCTGCTTCTGGTGGTGATGGTGGTGCTCGAACTGCTGCTTCTAGGGGTGGTGGTCTTTCTGCTTCCACATGCAGCGCCCAATTCCTCTGCCGTTGTTCATAGGCAGAAGTAACATGTGCAGTACGGCAGAGAAATTGCTACATGGTTATCAGCCCCAAGGAATATTCATGAATAGAATTTTGAATTCTATTCAAATTCGTTAGGATATTTGGTTTCTGTTTCCTCGTAGGGCGCAAGTTATTAGAAAGCTGAGTAGACATTTTTACTGAGGTGACTGAGGTGATCTAAAACAAATTTCAAAAATTAACCTAATATCAATATTCTATTAATTATTAATGAATCTTAAAAAATATGCTTACCTAAAAATATCCACAAATTCGGGTGAACCACATTGAATTTTATCCTCAAACTATTATGAAAACTTTCCACACAATTATTATTTATATACTCTATTTTTAAACATTGGTTATTTAGTATTACGAAAATAACTACTAAAATTACTCGTCGCTGTCGGGCATCCCAGTAAACATGTATGAAATAAAGTATATGTATATAGACCTGCCTAATTATAAACAACAAAATTATTGTTTTCCGATAGCAACCAAATATCAAAATTAAGTTAAATAATATATTACACTACATTAC
>JANEHU010004448.1:0-25967 GCA_027563435.1 Nasonovia ribisnigri
CATTGGTCATTTGCTTTCCAAGATTGAAAAATGGACCAAAAAAAAGTAAGTTGCCATTGATTGTTTATAAATTATATTAATCTAATAAACTTAGAAGTAAGACAATAATAAAGAAATTATCATAAAAATCAATAAATATGATTCATAACAATGAAAGTTCGCTGACAATTTTATTTTGCATATCAGAATTGTTTTTATACACAATGATTATTGAATTCAAATTTAAAACAATTATTTCGGTGACTTTCTAGTTCCTACATACCTAATGTACAACATAGCGTAACCCCTTTTTATATTTTTGTTTTCATATTAATTGTATTATTTATATACCAAAAATCCTATTATACTTTTTTTAGACCATATTTTAAGAGCATATTTGTTGTATTTTTAGTGCATAAGTGCATACATATTTTCAGGTTTGTAAGTACTCATGATTACTAATTAAATAAAATAATAAAATATTTGCATATACAATTTTACGTGGATAACATTGAAATTACTTTTTTGTGGTTCAAATTGTTAATAGTGAAAAACAATTACATATTTAATATCCATATATCCAAAAAAAAAATAGGTGTATAATGATATAAATATGCTTCTTTAATTTCTTTTTTTTTAAGTCAATACATATTCTTATTTGAACATAATTTTGTTATTGGTTGTAGCAAAAAACGAAAAGAGGAAGAAAACCATTGGTTGATTTGGATATAGTGTTTAACGCTCTTGAAAAAAGAAAGCATGATTTATTTAACGAATTGGGTTGTACGATATCTGTATCAGAAAAAGTTTGGTATGAAATTTCTAGAGAACTTGGAGGGAAATTGTCACCAACAAGCATATTCTTAACTGTCTTTCATAACCGCAACAATTTTCAAACAAAATTAAAAAACCTTCTCGGCATCATTCCGACTAATGTTTCCTTAGACCAGGCCAGTGACGACGAATCCTCATGCAACAAATCTTCTTCGATATCAAATACTTCGTCTGTATCTTTAAATTCGGGAAGAAAACTGTTCAAGTTTAATTTGACTTACGATTTATTCAGGACTATTTTTCCAAATACTGTGCCTTATAAAAGAAAAACAAAAATAAGAAATTATGATGTATTGAAACAAAATATGTGGGCTGATGTTATAAACGACGCGTTTTTGTCAAAACATAAGCTTCCGTGCAATTTTATTTACAAAAGGGCTAAGGTTTTTCCAGAATCGGGTCATAGTAAACATTATATTACATTTTCTGCAAAATGCAAAGATAAATGCTGTGGTTCAAATCTTTATGGTTGGAGTGATTTTAAACCTAAAGAAGGTGAACCATTGGAAATATCAGTATTAACGAAAAACACAATTGGACTTGAAACTAAGCATACTACAAAACGACCATTAAGAGGAGAAAAACGTAAAACCGTAGGTGATGAATTAGAGAATGACTTAGCTTGTAATTGGAGAAGAAAAAATGTATCAGATTTAGAATTTGGAAACGTGTCTCCTCCAAATCTATATCGAAATGATGTTTTGCGAAAAGTCAAACAAGAAGTTAAAGACAAAAAGTTAGGAATTTATAATAAATGTCCAATACAATCATTGATAGAATTAAAGCATAACTCTGCATATTCTGGTTTCATACATTTCATCGCCATCGATCCATTTATTGTTCATTATTGGAGCAAACATCAGCTAGCAATTTATAAGGATCTGAGCAAAACATATTGTAAGCTATCAATAGATGCGACTGGTAGTTTGATAAAAAAACTTAAACGGTCATCTATTAACATTTTATCAAGTCATATATTTTTATATGAGGCTGTAGTAAGTTCAAATGTTGGTAACATATCTATAACGCAAATGCTTTCTGAGAAACAAGATACTTTAACAATTTTTTACTGGTTAGGCCAGTGGATGATGGCAGGCCCAAAAAATCCAAACGAAGTTGTATGTGATTATTCGAAAGCAATATTAGGTGCCATATCAAGAGCATTTTGTAACGGGAGTAGCCTCAAAATGTATGTGGATGACTGTTTTGATGTATTGAAAGGTCTTGATGAAAAATTGCCTGCTACTTATATCCGTATAGATGTAGCACACGTTATCAAAATATTTTGCAGAATTAAACATTTAACTGGTATAAAAAACAAAGCACTTAAAGAATTTTATGTTCGTGGATTACGGCTTCTTTTATCTTCAGAAACTCTGGATGAGTTCACTAGAATTCTTGAAGCGTTGCTTACAGTCGTACTTAGTGAAACAGATGGGTGGTGTGACGGATCTGAAACACTTCAAACACCATCTGAAAGATGCCGACAGTTCATATTAGAAAAAATCAGAGGAATATCTTCACAGAGTACTTTCATGAATGATAATGAGGTAGACGATACGGACAAAATTTTAAATTACAGCGATGAAAAAGAAGATGATAATGGTATTTGGTCACAACAAATTAGCAAAATTGAAGAATATTTGAAATAAATATATGAAAGGAGTAAATTGAATTCAGAAACAAAAGGTAATAGATTATCTGCATATTTTCTTCCAGACCTGGCTACAAACATTTTACGTCTTTGTAAAGATTTTCCAGTTTGGACAAATGTCATGAGAAACAAATTTAACTCACCATATGATGTTGCAAGTTCTGCTGTTGTAGAAAATGATTTTAAAGAACTTAAGACGCAGATTCTTAAACATGATGTACGCCCAATGACAGTGGATAGGTTTTTAATAAAACATATATGTAATATTGAGGCAAATGCAAAACTTTTAAAAAGTTCACTGATAAGAACTGAGGCATCCAAACAGGCGGAACACGATTCATCTGAATCATTAGATGAAACAATTAACTATTCAAAAAAACATTTGACAATTCAATCCAAGGCAATAGATAATTATTGCCGTGAAGAAATATCAATTAATTCTCCAAAAAATGAACCTTCTATATGTAGTGATACACGAAGTGATATAAACGATTCTGATACATCGCTGAATGCTGTAGAAAACTGGCGTGGCCAAGGGAATGACCAAAACGCAATTGAGCAAATTAAAACAACACATCGCAAAAAAAGGTCAACAAAATATATGAGTTCAATGCCGGAAATCGATAAATTATTAAATTCAAAGCACCTAAGATCAAACTTAAATAGTTTAATACTTAATGGTAATACAACCACCCCCGTGCGTTTAGGAAAAGACAAATATATAGTGTATAATACCTGCCCATTCGATTCAGTTGTTGTAATGTTATCTATGGCATATATAGACATACCTTCTTATAAATATTTTGTTGATGCCAATGACAATGAACTCCTAATATTTGCAAAACAATTTGCCAATCAAAGTTCAGGCCGGAGCTTATATAATACTCGAGTTTCAATAATTCGAAAAATATTCCATGAAGACGAAGGGATTACCAATTTAAAAGTAATTGATGCAAGATGCAATGTCTCGTTTATTATAACTAATTTGTTGAAGACTGCTCCTTCCAGCATTGAGGATATTGTGTGTTCAAAAATGGATTGTACCTACACCAAAACAACTACTTCTAGTCCAACAATAATATTAAGATTGAGAAACGAATTTTCAACTTTGCAGAATGCAATGCATCAATACGTAGATAAAACTTATTACGAGTGTCCGGATAAAAATTGTGATGGTGTAATTACATCGGTTAAGTATCTACAAAACCATATATTTATTGAGGCTGATATTATTGCTGAAGAACAACAGTTTTCATTATATGACTTTCCTGTGGAGATATGTGTTAATTCAGAAAAGTAAGTTTAAAATTTAAACATAAATCAATGTATTGATAAACTAATGTTCTCAATAACAACAATTTTCTTATAACCAACACCGAATAAATAAAATTATAAAAATTTAAAACACATAACTTAGTATACAATTTAACAATACATTTGTTATTTGTAGGTTTAGACTTCGAGGAGCCATAGGTTATGGTTTTGATCATTACATTGGATATGTAAGAAGAGCCGATGGAATTTGGGAAGCTCACAACGACTTACGGCCAAAAATTGAAAAATCAAGACTGCCAAAAACCATTGTATTAATCCTCATATAATTTTTTATGTAAAACTATAAGAGATCATTTATATTTTAAAGCATTTGCAGTTTTTTAAAAAATTTTTTATCATTCAAAAAATAAATAATTATTAATTTGTTGTTGTTGAGATTTTTGATATATTTGATCAATTAAAATACTAGTATAGCATTAATAAACTAAAAACTATTTTGTTAAGTAAAAACTAAAAATTAAGAACGCATCTAGAATTTACTAATATGTTAAAGTTTTAAGCTAAACGGTATGCACTACAATTTTAAAATAGTTTTAAACAAATTAATACTATATAACTATAGTCTATAATATTATAATATAATATATTATAAATATAGATACAACGTATTAACAAATATCAAATCTGCTTTGTTATAAGTTTTAAAATATTGAAAGTGATTAAACAAGCATAATAATTTTTAAAACCAAAAATTATAAACGGATAAATAGTTTTATCATTTTTTTTCAAATGATAACATATTAATTTCAAATGATTTTTGAAATCCCAGAATATTTAACTGAAAGTAGGGGGCCACGTGAAGTTGGCCTCCCCACCAACACAAAAAAAAATTATTCCGGAAAACCCTAAGGTATGCAAATTCTGAAAATTGCATAGCAAATTATAGCAAATTGATTGCAAGATAAAAGTCTAAAAAAATACATATTATAATAATGTTACAGTTTACGATAAGTTGTAAAACAAAAATATATAAATAAATAGGTAATGAAAAATGCAAGACCCACTAAATAATAAAAAACCAAACTAATATACATCCAGGTTAATTATTAGGTAGGCATATGAGTTATACAATTTTAGATGTTATAATTTTGTATTGACTCGTTGTACCTGATTTACTAATTAAGTTATATTATGACTTTTTATTATAATTTTTAAGTATTTTTGGGATGTAGGTTAATATGAATTATTATAATTTTTCAACTATTACCTATATCCGTTGAGTATGTATAGCCGTATATATTATAATTAATAACTTGGAAGTTATAAAATTGTTCAACGCGAAAGTCTGGATTCTGTAGTTTAAAGTGAGTGGGGCTACCGTGAAGTTGGCCCCCCCCACACGAAAAAATGAATTCCGGAAAAACCAAAGGTTAGGTTAAAGGGAAAAGTATGAAGTTCCAAATTCGGAAAACTAGGTTCCAATTAGTTCCAAATAAGTTCCAAAATATTGGATTGATTGCAAAATCATGCAAAAGTTTGAAGTCTGTAATTTTAAGTGGGGGGGCTAACTTCACGCACATCCCCAAACTGCTTCTGGCGGACTGACGTACCGAGCATTGATGAAACTGAAACAAACTAAATTCGTTCGATTAATACACAATAATGTTATGAGTAGTAGTGATAATAATATTAATAGTAAATTTTAATAAATAACAAAAATAAAATTTATATTATACAATTTAAATGCCAGAATTTAATAAGTTCTATTAGATCTATTAGTTGGTTTATTTTATATAATACTCTACCTATATAAGTTGTATTAAATAGTATATAGTCATATTATTATACAATTTAATTATCAGACTTTAATTAAATAGGTACCTACATAAAGTTCTATTTTGTTTGTTAATATTGTATTATTTAGAATCTGTAGCAGTATTTGTATGCTACACTAAATTTATATAAACTGTAATATATCAAGTACCTACTACATAGTATGTTATATATTTATTACTATCTAACCACATAATCGAGCCCTTGTCCGACTTAGATGCGTTGATAAATAGCTGTGGATGTCAATTATATATAGTTATTTATCAATTGTCTATTAATTAACTTGATGTTATGCTCATGATGAATAAAACCTATCAACCTATAGTATAGTCATATCGATCAATAATTATATATTGTTAATTATATGTAAACCTAATTCATCAAATAGTATAGCAATATATCATTATAAAATTTAACTGCCAGAATTTAATTAAATACATGAAGATCTATTAGTTTATAATAAATTATTATTATTGTATTATATAGTATCTGCAGCAGTTTTGTATCATACATAAAGTTGAAATTACCAAATTACATTACCTCAAACAATCATCTCACCTAAAAACTGTAATATATTTAGTACTACATAGAGTATACTTGTAGGTGTGTTATATTACTATCGTCTATCCAAGTATACATTATAGAACTGTCCCATATAATCCAGCCCATGTTAAACAGTATAGGTGTACATAATAAAATCAAGTGTTACCTAATTTATTATTTAAAATAAATAGTTTGTTCCATATAATACTCTACCTATATATATAAGTTATATCAAATAGTATATAGTCACATATTATCATTATACAATTTAATTTTCAGACTTTAATTAAATATATATAGGTACATAAAGTTCTATTTTGTTTATTAATATTGTATTATTTAGAATCTGTAGCAGTATTTGTATGCTACACTAAATTTATATGAATGACTCACCTAAAAACTGTCATAATATATCAACTAATAAATACTACATAGTATGTTAAATATTTACTATTTAACCACATCATCGAGCTCTTGTCTAACTTGGGTGCGTTGCTCAATAACTGTGGATGTCAATTAAATATAGTTATTTATCAATCGTCTATTTATTAATTTATTATTTATATTATTATATCCATATAAATAATTATATTATGTAAATTTAAAATGTCAACTTATAAGAATAATAAAATTTAAAAATGAAATAATTTTTTAAGGTCAGTGTATTATTGTATGAATTAATTATGTAACATTAATATCAAAAACATAATAACCGAAAAGTAACCATTATTTTTATAGTTTAAGATGTTAATTTGCATATAAAAACAACAAACAAATGAATATTTAAAAATATAAGTTGAGTGTTTTTTTTTTAAATCATAGTAACAATATTTAAGGAGTTATACATCAAAGTTAATAAAGAATTTTTGTTTCGTTGTCCGTGTATGTTACATTTTTAAAATAACTTTTTAATTTAATTTAGTCGAATAACTTATGAGTTAAAACAGTTGTAGTATAATAAGTAGAAATAAATTGCTTACTTTTCAATTTCATTTCTGTCTTGGACTTCTACTGTAGCCATGTCGTGGCCTTTGAAGACGTATTTGTATAAATACTTGACGCTCTTCACAGTAGAACACACCTCTACGTTGATGTGTGCATCGTACTTGGCCAGCAGGTACGGGTTGTAGGCAACTACAAACTCGTTGCTGACCTGGTGAACCCCTCACGAGGGCCTCGATTCCGTTGTCTCGTCGACGGTACGTTGGGTACCCGCCGTCAGAAACGTAAACTGTCTCTGCACAATATGCCTTTGGATATTTCTTTAGACATATCCCTTCAGCCATACACGGACTGTTGCGGTTCAGTTGCCCACATGGTCCGTGTATCATGTGACTCGTCACAGCTGTGAACAGTCTCTAATTGTTCTCGTCTGCTGGGTCTGGCAGTTCAGCGCACACGACATCGTCTACATCCTCGGCTGTGAGCAGCTTGTTGCCATCGCTAAGGATGATCAGTATGTGTGCGTGTGGCAGACCGCGTTTTTGAAACTCAACAGTGTAAACATATGCGTCTACGTTACCAAACACTCTGTTCTCAGTTATGTCTGACATGAGCTGCTTGAGTTTGGCGTGAAATACTCTTGCCACCAGTTCGGGTATGTCACTTGCAACTGTATGATTTCCTTTGTTGCTGACGATCTCGGGCCACCCAGGATTGCAAGTGAAAGTAATGAACAGGTCGGGTTTGCCGTACTTGCGCACTATGGTCATTGCATCCTGGTAGCTCTGTTTCATGTAACGCGGACCTCCAGTGAAGGTCGACGGCAAAATCATTCTGCGTCCAACCGGGGCAGGTTCTTCAATGTGCAACTGCTGGTTGATGTGATCCACCAGGCCCTGATACGCTTCGGCAAACAGGGCTCTCTGATTGCGTTCAATGAACCGTAGGTTGTTTGTTTCCATTCGTACGTATTGGTCACAGACGTACTGTTGAAACAGAAAACCACCACGGTGTATCAGACTGAATCGTTGATGCCTGTGGTCGTTAGTTCCTTCGTAACGAATGGCCAGACGGTGACACGCAAATTCTCTGATAGTGTTGCGGGTGCACACAGCATTTCGCCGGCCACCATCATCTTGTCGCAGTTCGAAATGCCAACCCAGTTCACCATGTGGGAACAACAGGGGGTATAGCATTGGATCTGCGTGCTGGGAGCCGTACGATAAGTTTTGCATCCTGTGTTGTGGGTTCACCGGATTCGAGTCGAACACCGCCAGGTCGAGGTTTCTCGGCGGTTGGCCATTGTTTCCAGCAAACACGACCGAAACTTCGTTGACTTGAGTTGGCGGTAGATTGTACCGCCTTGGGTCACTGTTTGGGTCAGCCACCAAGTGCATGGTGACTCTCCTGGGTTGCACCAGAGGATTGGCGTTGGCAATTCTCTGTTCCTCCAGCCACACTGCTCTCATGTTGCTGAATGCCATGGCAAATGGATTGGTTTGCCTCAGCATCGTGTCCAAGTCTGTAAGCACAGTCTCGTTTAGCTCACCCTGGTGGTTCTGGTTCATGCGAACCCGGTTTGCTTCCCCAGATTCAATGAAATAGAGCTCACAGTAACTTGGGTGTCTGTCGTCGTTTCTGACGACGTCGTTGGTGATCTTTCGATACACCTTCCCGTGTACGGTGAACACTCTCGGACCGCGACCAGGCAATCTTCTCTGATTGAGGTCAGTGGAGAAGGCGGCAAACGCAAGAGTGTTGTTGTACCGTCTTATGTCTCTACGGTACTGGGTTGCTATCTGTGAGTCGTCTACCAACAAACTCTGTAACTCTTTTTTTCAAATTTTTTTCAGCATTTTTTATGTAAAATTTAAAAATTTAAAAATTTACTATTTGATATTTTAAAAAATCAAAATAGCCATTTTGTTGATTTGAATTTTAAAATATGTTCCCAAAAAAAAAAAATGTTAAATGTTCAACCGTTTGTTTTCTACAATTTTTTGAAGTTTGCACAAATTTATATAATTTCTAAGCGATTTTTTGATCCTACTTAGGTATTTACTATCTCGATTTTTCCATGAAAAAATCCAATGTATCACGGGCCACATTTTCTATGTATTATGATCATATCACCACAGTCCACTGAGATTGATAATTATATTCTTATCTATGTGTCATGGTCTTATCATCTAAGTCTATGGGTATTATCTACAAGGTTTATAGATAATATTATCTATAAACCTTGTATTATCTATGCGTATAATGTTGATATTATACCGTAATCAAATAATCTCAAATATTCAACACACAGATAATGAGATATTAGAAATGTACATTAATCAACTAGTAACTAGTAATATTGTTAGTTATTTTATAACTACTTTTATAGTTACTTACTTACTTTTTGTATTATTTTTACGAGATATTGTATACTGTGTTACTGTGTACATTAAATTAATGTTTTAATTATAATACTGTTTTAATATATGCTACTCTAAGGCAAGGATTTTGTTATATTTTATTAGATATATATTTTTATTTTTTTTCTTAAGTCAACGTTCTTATGCCATTAAGGCTTTTTTTGCACCATCTTAAAATAAATAAAATTTTAAAATTGTTTATATAAATACAAATGTATACGTAGTATTATTTATTTATAATTATTTTAAAGAGTATCGACTTTAAAACAATTTTTAGTTTTGTTTTGTTATTTTGATATTAATTAATATGATAACATACTTTGGTAGGTAATAAATGTAATATGAAATTTAGGTTGGTTAATAAATTAAATCCAATTAGAAGCTTTTTTTTAATTCTTAGTAAAATTTCCTACTACCTAAGCATTTGCATTCCAAGAATCAATTGCAGAAATGGATCATATAAGACAGGTATATTCAATAATCATAATTTTATATTTTGATCATACATTAATATTTGTATTAAATTATTTCATATTTAAATTATTTAAAAATTTAAATTTATGTTTATAAATATATATGTAACATATACATTACATACCTATACAAAATAATAAAAAAAAATAACTTATGGTACAATTATTTTAATTTTACATTACAATTAAAAACTAATTATGGGTAAATATTTTATACAGCAATATAAATCGGTTAGGTTAAACATGTTTTAAAATTCCAAAATGCTGGCCACAAAATTAGGAACATCTTAATTAATTATTATAATAAAAAATATTAATACATACATTCTAAAAAGTGTTTTATTTAATTTAGGTTGTGTACTGATTAATTATCATATCTGATATCTAGGGTAAGTAGTAAGTAATTTATAATTTAAATAGTGTTATTTTTAGGTATTCTTTTTTTAGTTTAATTTATATAGTTCTGTATTTTTTGAGAGTATTCGACTATATTTATTCAAGAAACTAAACAAATATTAATATTTACTTAACGGATTGCATTAGCAGAGTATTAGTGTAAATATAAAATTCACTTAGAAATCAAATAAATAAAGCCATAATTCCCAAAGCATAAAGAACATATATTACTTAAACTTCAAAAGAATGTATTATAATTGTACCTGAAAAATAACATGGATGAATGAGGTTTTTTTTTCAAGTGTAGAAGGTAAAATGTAAAAAATATTTATAGGTAATAAATTATTATAATATACCTAATATGCTTTAATACGCATTTTATAATAGTTTTTTAATTTTAATTTTGAATATTAAGTGAAATATTTTGTAACATTAAAGGTAGATATTTTATTCACAAGTATAAATACTAATAGGAAAAAATGTATACATACAATCTAGGTAAATATTAAAAATACCTAGCTGAATACTATTTTTCATAAAATATTAATTTGTTCTAAATTAAGTTTAGTACCAACATTCATCCATTCAACTATTTAGATTAGAAATACTTAATCACTACAACACCACATTAAAATAATAAAATAAATTTAAAAAAAAAATAAATTATACAAATAACTATAACTACAACTATAAATTAATTTTACTTGATTTTACAAAATGTTCAATGATGATGACGTATTGATTTTTGAATTTTAATATTTCCATTACTACATTCATAGTTATATCAAATATTAAAATTGATATCCTGAAAAATAATCAAAACCTATTTTTTTAGATATTAAAATTAAATGAATAGTATTTAAATAATTAACTTACATTTTAGAATGTAGATGTTGGTATTATTTGTACTTAGTGTAATAGCAATTAATTTGCACTAAAATAATTAATTTTGAAAATAGAATAAGTAAATGTTTACATATTTAATCTCCATACTTGTGATGATTGGAACACAACGGTTAATTCAATAAAAATGTTTCGATTAGTTATCAATCACATTCCGTATTCTTAGTCATATACTAGGTCCTATGACCAAAGTTCTGAAATGGTATTCAAACTTAAAAATATTAAAATATACATATAATGTACTAGGCTACAAGTTAGATGATTCAACTTACAGTTAACAACATGGTATTTTACTATTATTCTCTGATAATCCAATTCAAATTCAATTCACAAATACAAGTTAGTTAAAGAAAATAATATTATTCAAAGATGAAACATAAATATCATTACTGGAATGGACCAAATCAATTGCCCAAAATGTATGTACTGTTGGACAATAGTTTATAAAACTACCTATGACATTAAAATACAATAATTTAGGAAATTATTTTTAATAATATTATGTAAAAAAAAAATAGTATACCTTTATTAAAGCACTTTATCATCTAGGTAGATGGTATTCTTTAAAATTTTCATGAGATATTTTTGAAAAACATCTATTTAAGTTTAGGCCACTTGTGTATTATACAACATTGTCACGGTTCAACATTACTGTATAAACACTTATTAAATTGCTTGGCATACAATGCATTAAAAATGGTTTCATGTTCTTCTGAATTGTCTGTAAGGTTTTTTTTTTAAAAAATACTTGACTAGGTAATATAATTTACTCGCTGGATGAATAACTGTCATGAATCTTGATTGACATGATTACAGTAACATCAAATTCCAGTTATTATAGATATAAACTACAAAGTACTTGGCGGTACAACTGTAGTATTGCATTTATTATATATATATAAATCATACATTAACGCACGTAATTAATAATACCAATAGTACAGCATTATTAAACTTCAATATCTATTGAAATATAGAAGTACCTATATTAATTATATATTATATATTACGATTTTCAGCCAGAATTGTGTGTAGGTACGTTAAACTGCAAATATAGGTAACTGCTATGTACACAGTAGATGCATATTATGCATGAGTTATAACCTATTGTAAGTGGTGTGAGTATAACACTATTCAACCACCTCGACCAACTACTTTACAAAATGTGTAATATATAACAATGTTGTAATGCACTGCTCTATATATTATGTATAGAAATGTCGCTGTGTCATTATATCATTATGAATATGACTAATGAAAACCTTTGTGCTTTATTTATACTCTAATAGATAAATTATCACCAACATTATATACCGTACTTAATTCAGTTAGTTCAATCAATATCATATTAAGCAGGTAGGTAAAGTACATTAACTGTAACTTATAGGTACCTGATATGAACATATTACAGTTATAACTATTGCGAGTAGCTCGTGGTGTTTAAGTATCGAACAACCAGCTCCCTTACACAAGTGCAATAGAAATATATAACAAAATCGTAATACACAGCTGTGTATCCAAACCACGATTAAAGATATATCTTTAATCGTGATCCAAACGTTTCTGTGACAACCATTATAAACCTATACATTTTTATATAATTGCGACATCCAATATATCATTAGTCATCATACAAATCAATAAGTCTAAAATGTGATTTATGTACGCATTATATATAACGCAGCTAAAAAGAATTAATACGAAATAAACAAATCGCGAAAAAAAAAACGAAAAAAAGAATTTCAAATTAACACGGCCGCCGCAAATTTACACAATCCGCCGCGGCCGGTATCGCACGCCCCACCGCCGGGTAACCTGTCTAACGCCCTAATCCTACCTACCTACCTATCGAGTTGAGAACTGGTGTGAAATCTCTGCCTCTTAAGGCGTCTCGCCGCCGAAAAAAATCCAGCCCATGTCAAACAGTATAGGTGTAGATAATAAAATCAAGTGTTACCTAATTTATTATTTAAAATAAATAGTTTGTTCCATATAATACTCTACCTATATAAGTTATATCAAATAGTATATAGTTACATATTATCAATATACAATTGAATTTTCAGACTTTAATTAAATATAGGTACATAGAGTTCTATTTTGTTTATGAATATTGTATTATTTAGAATCTGTAGCAGTATTTGTATGCTACACTAAATTTATATAAACTGTAACATATCAAGTACCTACTACATAGTATGTTATATATTTATTGCTATCTAACAACAGAATCGAGCCCTTGTCTGACTTAGATGCGTTGACAAATAGCTGTGGATGTCAATTATTTATAGTCATTTATCAATCGTCTATTAATTAACTTGATTTTATGCTCACAATGAATAAAACCTATCTGCCTATAGTATAGTCATAGTATAAACCTAGTTCATCAAATAGTATAGCAATATCATTATACAATTTAACGGCCAGAATTTAATACATGAAGATCTATTAGTTTATAATAAATTATTGTATTATATAGTATCAGCAGCAGGTTATATTAGTATCATCTTTTCAAGTATATATTATAGAACTATCCCATATAATCCAGCCCATGTTAAACAGTATAGGTGTAGATAATAAAATCAAATGTTACCAAATTTATTATTTAATAAAATAAATAGTTTGTTCCATATGATACTCTACCTATATGAGTTATATCAAATAGTATATAGTCACATATTATCACTATACAATTTAATTTTCAGACTTTAATTAAATATATAGGTACATAAAGTTCTATTTTGTTTATTAATATTGTATTATTTAGAATCTGTAGCAGTATTTGTATGCATTAATTATGTAACATTAATATCAAAAACATTTAACCATTAAGATATAAGAACAACAAACAAATGAATATTTAAAAATATAAGTCGAGTGTTTTTTTTTAAATCATAGTAACAATACTTTTATTTGTATAAAATAAAAACTTTTAGAATCGTAATAAAAAAAAAAAAATTGAAAAAAAAGAATTTCGAATTAACACGGCCGCCTTAAATTTCCACGATCCGGGGCCGGCAACGAACGCTCCACCGCCGGGTAACTTGCCTAACGCCCTAATCCTACCTACCTACCTATCGAGTTGAGAACTGGTGTGAAATCTCTGCCTCTTAAGGCGTCTCGCCGCCGAGGCGAATCGCGAACGCTACGCCGTCGTCCGCCCGGGTCGGGCGGTCTGCAACGTCGGACGGCGGACGACGTCCTCGGCCGCGTTCTCCCGGAGAGAACGCGATTTACGGGAAAAAAATCCAATATATATACATATTATATATATAGTTGTAATATAGTAATGACGACGCCGCGGTCTACTGTCGTCGGTTTTACCCGCCCGCGGCACTCGCCGGGATCAAAGTGGGGCGGCGCGCCGACGGTAAATTTAGCGGGGATTCCAAATACGCGGCGAGCGGGGATATGAGACGTTTAAAAGTGGGTTAAAAGTCGACTTTTCGGAAAAAAAACGGCCAGACGGCGCGCTTCGGCGGCCGGCGGTTCGCGCGCGATCTCCGCCGAGAAAGGGTCGAGACGAATAAAGCGCGGCCCGGTGCGGCGTGTAAACCTCCCGGGGAACGCGAATAAGTTCCGAGCGGTGCCGCGCGTCGCCCCGAAGGTTAAAAGTCGAATTTCTCTCGAAAACTCGTAATAAAATTGATAAGGCGTCGGTGATAACGCGGCGACGGCTACGCCGGATTTTTTCATTGGCGCGCGCTCGGTCTACCCGCCGCACGGTCCGACGTTCACTAAATAACGCAGAAAAACGCCATAGGGAGCGCCCTCGGGTTAGCGTTTTATAGTATAAGACTAGCTCTCCGAGCGTCGCTGGGGGAGACCCCCAGACCCCCCAGTGTTACCCGAAAGGGGGTACCGGTTTTGGAATGATGGTCGTTTGAATCATCAAAGTCGCACGTCTTGGTACGCGAGTGTATGAGAGTGGTCGGTGATGAGAGATAACGGCGATGAGGTGACGAAGATAAGTGATAAGGCTAGGACCACTGCGGTTCGACGTGGTCATCCCGGTTCAACGATGGACGACGTCGGACGGCCGGTTCACTTTGGTTGTCTAGCAAGTGGGTCACCCCCCTCGACGTCAGACGTAATCTCACGGGTAGGCAATCCGACGTCGTAGGATGACCCCCCGTGTTATCTGAAAGGGGGTGCCGATTTTTGAAGAATAGTCGTTGGAATCATCAAAGTCGCACGTCTCGGTAGGTCGAACCTCATGATTGGTCGATGAGTGTTGATAAGAATTCGTGATGACTGATAAGGGTCGGCGGTTTGGCGGTATCGTTTGAAATTCCAGTTTTGGGGTCTATAGAGTTCTGTGATCGAACGGCTTCGCTTTTTTTATACGAAAGCCAACGAATAAATAAATCCGAAGACCTAGTTTCAGCGTCTAGCAAGTCAGTCACCTCGAGTTATATTCGATTGAATTTCTAATCAGTCACCTTGGTACACAATCCGACTGCGTCAATAATATGGTACTACAGTATTTCGGTGATATGAATTTATGATAACGTGTTTCTGATAAGGCCTAGTGCTTTAGCGGTATTCTATCGAAGGCGGGAACGTTTGAAAACCGTATTTTTGACAACAAATAAGTTAAGAGTAAGTCATTATAAGCGGACCTGGTGGGCCCCATACGGTGTAATACGGTGTAACCATATTAAAAGGCTCCGAGTGAAAATAGTATTTTTTCAAAACCCTAACTCGGTTACCGGATAGTCGAAATGCATGCATTTTTAAGCCGTGTTTGAGTGTCTAGCAAGTCGCAGTCACCTCCGATGACGTAGTTGATATATAGGAAGTCATTTACGTAGGCAATCAGACTGCGTCCGATTGAGTACAATGTGTATCTCACACGCATCAGATATTAATTCTATACAATGCAAATTTACGAATATTACGTGATTTCGGGCGGCCGTGCTAATCAGATAGCCGCCGCAAATTTTTTGGTGTCTAGCAGGTTAGGGCCCCATACGGTGTAATACGGTGTAACCATATTAAAAGGCTCCGAGTGAAAATAGTATTTTTTCAAAACCCTAACTCGGTTACCGGTTAGTCGAAATGCATGAATTTTTAAGCCGTGTTTGAGTGTCTAGGTTAGGTTAGGTTAGATATATTACGTGATTTCGGGCGGCCGTGCTAATCAGATAGCAAATTTTTTGGTGTCTAGCAGGTCAGCCACCTCGCCGAACGGTCGGCGTCGTCTCACCGGTATACAATCCGACTTAGTTGGTCAAGTTAGGTTGATTTCGGGCGGCTATGCTAATCATTTTGTCGTTGTAAGTAAAAGCACAGAACAATAAAAAGTCGTGGTAAAAGTCGCCGCGCCAGCAGTTATCCGCTGATAGTGAGTGGTTCGACCACGGACCACGTCAACGGTTTGTGATGGTAAGGTCTACCGCTTTGGCCGTATTCCGTCGAAGGCGGGAATATTTGAAAACCATGTTTGCGGGCGCATCACTAAAGTGAGTCCAGAGTTGGTTATAATGCCATATTAAATACCTTAAAAATTAAAATAATAACGACGGCCAAAAGTGTAAGGCGTAATGCCGTGTTTGAATGAATAATAAAATATCGACAATACAATTAATTAATTAATCCGACAATGTGGGACGGCCGGTTTCTTTACTGTCGCCGAAAATGCGACATTACGTGAATAAAAATTCAAAAAATTTCGGGCGTCCGTGCAAATAATATAGCCGCCGTATTTTTTTGGTTGTCTAGCAGGTCAGTCATCTCAGTAAAGTTATCCGGGTAGGCAATTCGAAAAGCGGACAATGTGCGACGGGCGGGTAAACGTATAAACGTTCGGTGATAAGGCCTACCGATTTGGCGGTATTCTGTTGAAGGCGGGAATTTTTGAAAACCATGTTTGCGTGTGTATCGATCAATGTCAATATAATACGTCAATAAAATTAATTAATTAATCAGCTATGCGATTTTGTTACCCGCATGGGTTACCTGCGTTGACAATGAAGTGCGCCGACGTCCGACAATTTGTCGAAAGACCGTTCTTAAACATCCGACTGCCGTCTAACACTGCGGACTACGGACAACACGTGAGTATATTTTATATTATTATTATTAATAATAATTTAACTCATGGTTTTTTAAAACGTTCCCCGTAAATCGTCAATATAGTGTAACACTGGCTTTCTGTTTAACGAATAAAATATTTTATCATACCACAAACATAATAATACTGACAAAATCTTTCATTTTACACTTTACACTTTTATAGAAAACAAATATATTACGCTGACATCCTCTAAATGTTTCGTCTTTTTCTTTTTAGAATGAATATAAACATTATTTTCAATGGGGCGGTGCAGAATTTGCATCTCAGCACCGCTCCGGCTGTGGCAGCCGCGCTACCAACGGCCGAGACCGCCACCGCCGAGCGCCATCCACCGGCCGAGACCGCCACCGCCGCGCGCCATCCACCGCGTCAGCGAAAGGCCCCAAAACGTAAGTACATAGGTATAGGTGATGGGTACATTTAAATGATTACTATTAACGTACGCCTAAATCGAGATCAGAGGTCACGGGCCGAACCATGCCGCTCAAAAATCGCCGTAATTACAAAATTATATTTAAATGTTTACTAATAAAAAACGCCCACCTCGTGTTTCAGAATGCTACAGATGTCATGGGCGAGATCATCTGGTCAAAGATTGCCCCTTCGCGAGTATGATATAATTTTATGTACGCCATGTTTTCTTGTTTTAAAACTGTTAATGTTTTTTTCTATATTTATAGCCCCCCAACCGCGTGACCGACGACCGCCGCCGCGTGACCGACGACCGCCGCCGCGTGACCGACGACCGCCGCCGCGAGACCGACGACCGCCGCCCCGCGACCGACGACCGCTCGCCGTAAGGCCACCCCGTCCCACTTCACAGCGGACGACGCCGGCCAGCACATCGGACCCCGTAAGTACACCGTAACCTAACCATAACTCTCATTCAAAATGAATCTTAATCCTAATCCTATGAATATCGTAGGTCGTGCCGGAAACCCCGACCCCGACGACCGCGAATACCACTGTAAGTTGTCAATTGGCTCATTACTTTTGTTGTTAATTTTAATTTTTAATTTTCTAATTGTAGTCGGATGATATGTACATTTCGGCCGTCGCCACGGCCGTGGATCGAACATTGTAAGTTGTCAACCGGAGAATCTATTTCAATTTTTATAACAATACTAATTTATTTAATGTTTTTCAGATGAATAAAAGACTTTTTTTTTTGTTTCAATAAAAACCCATAAGAGTGTGTTTCAACATTAGTGTGGCATCATTAAAGTTTGCAATTTGAAACAGTGTATTATGTGATCACGGTTAAACGTAGGTCAGGTTATATCTTTTAAGTATATTAGTTAGTATTTAATATAATTTATGTTACTGGATGCAATGTAATGTTTATAATAATAATAATAAAAACAATACCTAAACAACACATTAAATGTAAAGTACCTATATGATATTATGATTTTAAACAAAAGTAAAAATAAATAATATACAACTACCCTAAAAACCCAGAAAATAGTGAGTAAAATATTCACACACACTGGACACACTGCCAAAAATGAAAACATGCAACAAATTATATACTTAAATAACGCCAGAATAGTTAACATTTTAAATTTAATACCTATAATGTAATAAAAATCTATCAATACTAAGTAGTTAACAGGGTATACTAATGTAGACCATCTATAGAACTCTCTATAAAAACTCTTGGACACTATTGATGGTAATTATTAAAAATAGATAAATGATTTAAGTATTAGTTATAACTATTTATATAATAACATAAGGAATTATAATTTGAATACAGACCATATTATGCAGAATTACTCACTGTAGAAGTACATAATATTACATTTTGAAGTGAAGCGAATTGAAACTTTTAAGCAGCACTAAGATACTGATTAAAAAGCTAACCTAATCCTATAGTGCACGCTTAATTAAAACATGAATGTCAAATAGTAATCAAATATAAGTATAGATTTCACTTTGTGAGTCACTGTATATAAGAAATTATATAAGAAAATAGTAAAGCTGTATAAATGTTAATTTATGCCTACGTTAAACAACAACGAAAATAACAATCCATAAGTGTGTTTTGTGGCACTATAGTTTGCAATTTTAAACAGTATATTATGTGATCACGGTTAAACGTAGACAGGTCAGGTTATGTATTTTAGGTATATTAGTTAGTTGGTGTATTCAATGTAATTGATGCTCAATGTAATAATGTTTTAAATAAAATGCAATAATAATAAAAACAACACATTAAATGTAATGTATATAATATGATTGCAAATAAAAGCCTTAAGGTCTTGGTGAATGTATACAAATAGGTACCCTAAAAACCTAAAAAATAGTGAGTAAAATAATTCACACACACTGGACATACTGCTAAAAAAATGTATACTAATAATAACGCCGGAATAGTTAACATTTTAAATTTAATACCTATAATGTAATAAAAATATATGAATGTCAAATATTAATCAAAACGAAAATAACAATGCATAAGAGTGTGTTATGGCATTGCTGTGTCATTAAAGTTTGCAGTATATGTTGTGATCACGGTTAAACGTAGGTCATGTTATATCTTTTAAGTATATTAGTTGGTTGGTGTATTTAATATAATTTATGTTACTGGATGCAATGTAATGTTTATAAATAAAAATAATAACTAAACAACACATTAAATGTAAAGTATACAATAGGTATACAAAAGTAAAAATAAATAAAAGCCATAAAGTCTTGGAGAATGTATACAACTGCCCTAAATACCTAAAAAATAGTGAGTATAATAATTCACACACATTGGACACACCGCTAAAAATGAAAACATGCAACAAATTGTATACTAATAATAATGCCGGAATAGTTACAAAATATATCAATAGTATTTAGGTACCATTGTGTACTAATGTAGACCATCTATAGAACTCTCTATAAAAACTCTTAGACACTATTAAAAATAAATAAATAAATGAAAGTATTTGAAAATGTATGACCACATAAACACCACTTGAATGAAATAAGAACTAATGTATGTAGCAATAAATTTTAATGCAGACCCCATACAGAATTCCCTGTAGAAGTACATATTATAATTGAAACTTTTAAGCAAAACCAAGATACTAAAAAAAAGCTAACCTAACCCTATAGAGTGGACGCCTAGTGGATGTAATGAATATCAAATATTAATCAATATAAGTAGATTTGTGAGCCATTGTATAATATTATATAAGAATGGTAAAGCTGCCGAAATGTTAATAACAATGAATTAAAATATGAAAATGCAATACCTAAACAACACATTGCAAGTATTTAATATGATTTTATACCAAAGTAAAAATAAATAAAAGCCATAAGGTTTTGATGAATGTATACCTAAAATAGTAAGTAATATAATTCACACACACTGGACACACTGCTAAAAATGAAAACATGCAACAACTACCTGTAGAATTCTATGTATAAGGATAGTACATAATATATAGTACAACCTAAAAAACTCTTTGACACTTACAATAATAAATGAATATACTTCTAAACAAAAAAACTCTTGTATTGATGATAAAATAATAAAATATATAATTTAGTTAACTATTTATGTTTAGTACTGTACGCAATATAATGTTTATACAACTAAATAAATGTATACAATCCACCATTACAATCATATATCATATATTATATTTAAATTTAGAAATGTGTAAATTATGAAATTAAGTAATTGTAATTTAATAATAATTATGTATATATAAGTAAGTGTAGTGTACTCACTTGGCAATTTCATCTTGGTCCTGAACCTCCAATGTCACTCGGTCATGTCCCTTGAAAATGTATTTGTAAATATACATAACACTCTTGATGGACGTGCAGATCTCGACGTTGATGTGTGCGTCGTACTTGGCCAGAAGGTAAGGGTTGTACGGCACCACACACTCGTTACCGACTTCACGACCTCTCACAAGGACAACTCGGCCGTCGTCCGGTCGGCGGTACTTGGGGTAACCACCGTCCGCAACGTACACAGTCTCCTCTGCGTACGGTTTGGGGAAGTCTTTGGAGCATTCGTTGTTCACCATGCACGGACACTGCGGGTTGACTGTTCCACAAGGCCCGTGTATCATGTGGGACGTCACGCAGTCGTGTAAGCGCCTGTCGGTCGCCGGGTCCGGCAGGAAGGCGCAAACCACGTCGTCGACGTCCTCCGCCGTGCGAAACTTACAATCCTCCGCCAGGATTACGAGTATGTGCGCATGGGGCAGGCCGCGTTTTTGAAACTCGATGGTATAAACGTAAGCGCCTACATTACCAAACACACGACTGACGGTTATATCACTGAGTAGCTCCCGTAGTTTCCTGTTGAACACCCTGGCCACCAGGTCGGGCCTGTCGCTTGCCGTGCTGTGAGCCGCCAGGTTTTCTGTGATTTCCGGCCACCTGGGATTGCACGTAAACGTTATGAACAAGTCGGGCTTTCCCATAGTACGGACAATGGTGATGGCGTCCTGATAGTTCATCTTGTTGTATCGGTCACTGCCCGTGAACGTCGACGGTAAAATGATCCTACGGCCAACCGCCATGGGATCGATGTGAAGCTGTTGGTTCACGTGATCCATGAGTCCCTGATACGCTTCGGCGAGCAGATCCCTCTGATTCAAACGCACGTAGTTCAGGTTGTTCGACTCCATCCGAACGTACTGGTCGCACACATACATTTGCAACAAGAACCGGCCTTGATGTAGCAAACTAAACAGTTCGTGCCTAACGTCGTTGTTTCCCTCGTATCTGACGGCTAAACGGAAGTCCGCAAACTCTTTGGTACTGTTACGATTGCGGACATTGTTTCGTCGGTTGCCCGCTTGCAACATCCCGTTATGCCAACCTGCTTCGCCGTACGGGAACAACATCGGATACAACATCGGATCCGAATGACACGACCCTTGTGAAATTACAATAATGTATCTATATAATAATTTGTATTCCAATAGTGTTGGTAAATAAATTAATAGTCTTAGTTTGTAAGTGATTTTAGTTATTCATACAGACATGAATCACAAATTGTGTTTAAAAGTAATTCACATGGACATAATATTATAGTAGCATACAAATATATACATAATAATAACAATATGCAGTTAAATAATAATTAAATAATTAATGCTAATTAAAGTCAAAGCATAATGTCACAGCCCAACAGATACAATTAAATACAATCACAGAATATAGGCTCATAATAATTACAATCTCAACTGTATAAATAATATGATATTAGCAGATATTATTAAAAATTATTCGTACAGACATAAATAAAAAATTGTGTTTAAAGGTTGCGATAAAACGTTCCCCCTGATATCATAGCATAGTAAACACAATACAATACCTATCCGTACAATTTGAACTATTATATTAACAGAAATTTAAATTACTATTAACTCAATCATATACTATACGTCATACACAAACTAATATATATATTAATAAATACATGATATAGAGTACAAATAAATTAACAGCAATTCACAGTGACGATACAATTAAAACTACTAAAGTAAATAACATAACAAACAAATACAATCTATGAACAGATATTTAGATTAGTATTAAGAGTTATTCATACAGACATGAATCACACATTTTGTTTAAAAGTAGTTTACATAGACATAGTAGTACAAATATTCATAATAATAACAATATGCAGTTAAATACTAATTAAATCGTACAATGTAAAAAGCCAAACCATAATGTCATAGCGCAACAAATACAAACAGTGTATAATAAAAGTTACCTAATATCATAGCATAATAAATACAATACAATACCTATCCGTAGGTACAATTTGAAGTGTTAAGCTAGTATTAACAGAAATGTATAATAATAGCATAGATATAAAGAGTGTATAATAAAATGTAATAAATCTTATACATTTACTTATTAATGTTAATGTTAATACAAATAAATATATAAATACAACTATTGAATGGTGTTGAACAAAAACCAATTCTCCTGTACAGTGTCAATTATATAAATGTACTGTATAAATACTGCACTGATATAATATAGCAATATAAGAAAAATATTAATGGTTAATACAGACTAATATACTCTTAATAAAATAGCAATACAAATTATGAAATAAGAATACAGTGAATTGAGCATTGAAGTAATGTAACTATAGGTTTCGATTAATGAATCAACAATGTAGTTCACCATACATGGATCAAAACATAACACCGCCTGTTGTCATACTACCACTACATGTACTATGTTGATGTACACTGTGTTAGGTTTAGTATAATAATGTAAAGGCTCGTGTTGTATCACACAAACACAATGAATTAAAACTGTTAAAGTATTTAATTCTATGATGCTTGTTGATAATATTGTGTTGATAATATTGTAACATAAGCGTTGATAATTATGTGTAATATATCTAGTGAATATAAGTGAGTGAATTGGGACAGTTTTGTAAAAAAAGTCGTATAAAATAATTATTAACTAACCCGCTGGAATGCTTTGCATCCTGTGTTGCGGGTCGATCGGATTTGTGTCGTAGATGACCAGATTGAGGTTTCTGGGCGGACGACCGCCTTCGCCTACGAACACTGCAGCACCTTCATTTGCGGTAGGCAGGTTGTTTCGTCCGTCAT
This sequence comes from Nasonovia ribisnigri, assembly GCA_027563435.1. Classification (NCBI taxonomy): domain Eukaryota; kingdom Metazoa; phylum Arthropoda; class Insecta; order Hemiptera; family Aphididae; genus Nasonovia; species Nasonovia ribisnigri. Next base: position 23,934 of record JANEHU010004448.1, read on the forward strand.
CTCGGACCGCATCCCTGACGAAATGCATCGTGACTGGCCTGGGTCTCACACCTGCAGGATCGGCGTCGGCCAGCTCTCTTTCTGCCAGCCACACCTCACGCATGTTCCTGGAACAAATATAGACATGTATAAATTTATATATGACAAAAGTAGTGGATAATTGCGATAGAAGAGGATTATTAATATATAAAATATTATACCTAACCATATAAAATGTATTAATCAAGAGCTAGTAAAAATATTTGTTAACACATATCATCTAACCTGAAATTGAATGTACCTATGTAATATAATAGTATGTTAAAATCATTCAGTGCATTTAACATTACATTGGTTGCTATAATTGTGTAATAAACATAATATATAAATGTGGGCGCGTGTAGGTGTAGTAAGTTTAAAGAGTTACTTAGAATAGATAAAAACAATAGCATTAACATGGTAATGATAAAATATTATGATGATATATTAAATGTGATAAACTATAATTCAGTACCTACATTTAACTCTATAGTATTTGCATAAGAGTAAGAGTATAACAAACACATAAATAATACACATAATATTTAATATAATACATCATCGAGTAATAACTCTATATTGGTAAACAACCATGGTGTATAATAAATATCATGTATCATAAATATGCGTGTGCGTGTGTGTAGATGTAAGCTTTGACATTCACATTCGATAAGTAAAAACAATATTGAATGTATAAAATGTATTGACCCCAATGGCATGTCTACTTCAAATCTACATAAATAATCCTCTTCCATTTATTATATTACCCGGCCCACTTATTAGTTATTTTAAATACCTATTGACTCAAATAATAGATGCAATTAATTTGTTGTTAAGACAGCGACTATGAACAACTCGACCATAGAGTCATTACTGAATAATAGAACATTAAATATTACATAGGGTTATCTAGGCTTTATGACTTGACATATATATTAAAATTAAGATTTATGTAGATTTGAAGTAGACATGCCATTGGGGTCAATACATTTTATATATTCAATATTGTTTTTACGTATCGAATCATACACATCTACACACACGCATACACATATCTTTATGATATTTATTATACACCATGGTTGTTTACCAATATTATAGAGTTATTACTTGATGATGTATTATATTAAATATTATGTGTTATTATATATGTGTTTGTTATACTCTTACTCTTATGCCAATACTATAGAGTTAAATGTACTGAATTATATAACACATTTAATGTATCATCATTCTATTTTATCATTACCAAGTTAATGCTATTGTTTTTATCTATTCTATGTGACTCTTTGATAGTAGAGCTGAGACCGTATGAATTGTATTAATAAATAAATAGTAAATAGTACATTGTAAGTTAAGGTATCAAATTTAATACATGTAATAATATAATAGTATGTCAATATAATTCAGTGCATAATGATATGAATAAAATATAAAACATTAGAGCCCTAAGTATTATTCAATGTGTTACATAATTCAGTACATTTAACTCTATGAGTATTAATATAATATATCATTCACTAATAAATATGTGTGTGTAGATGTAAGTTTGGGTGTCTCTACTCTCTACTTCAAAACTACATAGGTAAATCCAAGCATTAAAGTAATTTAGTATAATTCTGAAATATGTCAAGTCACAATCAACAGAGCCCTATGTAATATTTAACGTTCTATCATTGAGTAATGACTCTTAGGTTGAGTTGTTCATAGTCGCAGTCTTAACAACAAATGAATTGCTTGTATTATTTAAGTAGGTACATTAGGTATTTCAACTTTCAAGACAGTTGTTTGCTATGTCCTATGGATACTATTTTGAATCATCGTTAAGTAATAACTCCATGCTGGTAGCTGCTAGAGTCTAGTATGAAAGGGATGTGTAAAATGATTTCCTCTAAGGGGATGTTCATATTCCAAGTGTCAGTAAATACAAAGTTTATGCCTAAGTGTTCTTACTTCAAAGACATTGCGTAGGGATTTATGTCTCGCATCAAACCGTCCAATAGTCCCATCACATCA
>JANEHU010004449.1:0-13863 GCA_027563435.1 Nasonovia ribisnigri
ATAATATAATAGTATGTCAATATAATTCAGTGCATAATGATATGAATAAAATATAAAACATTAGAGCCCTAAGTATTATTCAATGTGTTACATAATTCAGTACATTTAACTCTATGAGTATTAATATAATATATCATTCACTAATAAATATGTGTGTGTAGATGTAAGTTTGGGTGTCTCTACTCTCTATTGCTTGTATTATTTAAGTAGGTACATTAGGTATTTCAACTTTCAAGACAGTTGTTTGCTATGTCCTATGGATACTATTTTGAATCATCGTTAAGTAATAACTCCATGCTGGTAGCTGCTAGAGTCTAGTATGAAAGGGATGTGTAAAATGATTTCCTCTAAGGGGATGTTCATATTCCAAGTGTCAGTAAATACAAAGTTTATGCCTAAGTGTTCTTACTTCAAAGACATTGCGTAGGGATTTATGTCTCGCATCAAACCGTCCAATAGTCCCATCACATCAACGGACAGTTCACGCCGCTGATTTCTCCTATTGGCCATCCCGACGCGGCGGTCGTTGGCCTCTGCGGACTCCAGGAAATACAATTGACAGTAGTTCGCATCTGCTCGATCAACGGCCACGTCATTGTTGATCCTCTGATACGTCTGGCCGTGGATACACATCGTCGGCGGTCCTCGCCCTGGTATACGCCTGTCGTTCGCGTCGCAGCTGAACGCAGCGAACGCCAGAGCGTTGTTGTACCGACGAATGTCTGCTCGGTATCTACGACCATCCTGCGAATCATCAATCAACAAATTCATTAGTAAGTATGGGGCGCGCAACAACGCGTGTCGTCCTGCAGCGGTCACTTGACCGTTGTTACAACACGTGGAGAAGTGTCCCCGGGTCGTTTCCTCGCCACTGAAGTGGCGAGCGTTACAGTGCAAGCAGACTCTGTCCAACGCGCCCGCGTTGTGACGTTCTGGAAGAGGGTGTGTCACGCCCGCCGGCCAGTAAACGGGAATTGGTCCAACCTGCAATTTACAATGATAATTAATTTTATATTTAAGTAAGACATAATATTTACCGACCTCTTCGACGACTCCTGGCTGCAACTCGTCGAGCACGTCCGCAAACTCCAGGTCTGCTTGCACTTCGTCTATTTGCACTTCGACCACTTCCACGTCCTCTCCTCCATCTACCTGGACTTCGACCAATTCCACATCTTCCACCCACTCCATCTGGACATCGACCACTTCCATGTCCTCCTCCGGGTACTCGGCCCCTTCCACCTCCTCCACCGGGACACCGACCACTTCCACGTCCTCTCCTCCATCTACCTGGACTTCGACCAATTCCACATCTTCCACCCACTCCATCTGGACATCGACCACTTCCATGTCCTCCACCCCCTCCACCAGGACCTCGGCTCCTACCACCTCTTCCACCGGGACGCCGACGACTTCCATGTCCTCCACCACCTCTACCTGGACCTCGGCTCCTCCCACATCCTCTACCTGGATGTCCTCTTCGTTCCCGACTACCTAAAAGTTAGGTCGAGTTTAGAGTAGGTGCACATTTATTCCCACTACATAATATAATTATTATAGTTTAACCCGGAGTCAGTGTACGATTAGTATGATTTTGCCGACTTTAATAATAATTAAATACTTATAGTAGAATGTATCTTATTACTTTTAGCAAAGAATATATCATTATATCTATATAAAAATACACCTAGTCATAACCAACTGTAACCATCATAACTATCATTCATAATTGACCTGAGATTTTCAAGAGGAAAAATTCAACCTCAATAACATCAGTGCAATTAAAAAATTCACACAAGAACGTTTATTTGGTTGTACATTCATACATATTTATAATTTTTCTTAGGATGAAAATAACAACAAAAAATGTATTGCGCTCTTAACTCTGTAACTCCACCTAAATCTGAGATCTGCCTGTATATAAAAAATTAATTGCAATAAAGTATATGATAATTGATTTAGACATTGCTCAGAGTACCACATGTGAAATGATAAAATACCTATCTAGTACACAACTTTCAAATAAAGGAGTGTGTGGTAGTAATATTGAGCACTGTGTAAGAAAATGTTTAAGTACCTGTAATGAAAGTTAAAATACAGTGAGTTAACTGTAACTCACACGACGTGTCCCGTATGAATGGGCTTACAGTTAAAATAATTTTTATACAGAACTTTTACTTACAACAATACAAAGAAGAACATTTAATCGTATTTCAATAAAGAATATTTAATAAACATATAAATTATAGAATTGTGTTAGGTTAGGTTCAATAATAGGTTTTGCAGTATCAATAACAACAATAAGTATAGGTATCAGAATAATTATTTGTTTTCGAACAGCAATGTTGTTCAAGGTATTTTTCAAAGAATAAGAATAAAAAAACAGCGATAACGAAAAAAAGAGTGTAATTTATACAGGACTTTAATCGGTTGCGTATTCATACATATTTATAATCTCGTGTCGGTTAGATAAAGTTATGTAGATATGTAGATTATGTGTAACTATAATGTGTAATGTGAATTATGTGCAACTATAATGGGCAAAGTGAAGATTAAGTACGTAAGTACTTAGGTTAGACATTACTCACTGTCGTCGGAGGGGTGTGTGAAAAGTATGATAATTACACATTGCTAATAACCGATAGTAATAAAACAAATAATATAGTGGTTCCTAGTCATATAATGTTAGTATAGTTCTATTAACCGTTATAGTATAGTATTTATATTGCTTGGTTAATGAGTAAGTTTTATACAAATGTGCAGTTTGTAGGTTAATGTATGTTTTGTATTTTGTAGGATAGGGAACAATTAAAAAGTGTATAAGAAATCATTATGAATGCCTATATTAAAAGTAAATTTAAAATACAGAGATGCATGACTAACTGTAATTACTACTCCAATACAAACTGCTGAATGTATGTAACCACCTAAAATTGACATTGTAGTAGTATTGAGATAGTAAAAGACTTTGTAGTGACTTTTGCTAAGTAAAACATGTTGCTGTTGTGCTGTAGTGCAGGGTCTAAAACAGTGTACATAATATTTTGTTATTAAGTAATATTAAGTAATATTGAAAACGCTCAAGTATTTTGTTATTTTTGGTAACATTTAAAATTACCTAAACCAAAATCTAATCTCTGGCCAGCATAACCAATAATAAGTATTATTTATAATAATAATAAATGTAAGTATCTACTATAAAATGTACTTATATAAAAATAAAGTATGAGAAGGTATTGAAATAATCTTAACACTACTGAGAATAACACATGTGAAATGATAAAAAAACTATCTAGTACATACACAATTTACAAATAAAGGAGAGAGAGCTAGTTAGTAGAGAGCTATTCTAGGATAACTTTGTGTAGTAGTAATATTAAAATGTAAAACATTTATGGTATAGTATAAAGAAATGTAGGAATCAAAATAATTATTTGGTTCAGTCAACGGTATCAATGTGTTTAATATGCAATAACACCATTAACACTATTGTTCAAGTTATGTGAAATTATATCAATATATGAAGTCGAATGTAAATTCAGGCTTTTAGTTTTCAAGAATGCCGTACCTAGTCAGTATAGTATAGTATGGTAAAGTATAATTAGTATACTAACGGAGACACTATACTTATTGTCATTAAATTTAATAATTACATGTCGTGGAATAAACTGATACTGATGAAATGAAATTACCGCTACCCTATGTAAAGTAATTTCCATATTGTAAAAGTATAGGTACACGCATTGGACCGTTGTCGACATACAAAACATAACACAACTCACCGTCAAAAAGTACACAGGTAGGTATTTATTATGTTTGGCGGCATACTCGTGCAGTAGGTTTATGTTGTAATAAAAACGTTGAATATCGTCAAGTCAAGTTAGGCAGCTTCTTATAAAACACAAGTTCGTGTACACATCGGGTGTATTAAACTCATGAGAGTACACAACGGTATTAGTGGCAAAGTAACAAAGTGTATTTACAGCCAAGTAACCATGATATTATACACTCACCAGAGACGGCACCGCTGTGTGTGACAGGTGGCGGCGTCGTGCATCTCCTACGACGTAGTCAACACCAGCGACGAAATGCCTGGAACACAGCTTGGATGTGCGGTTCACGGCGAGACCGCGGTCCACCACAAACGCCACCCACTCGAGACGACGTAAGCCATTTGGAAATCTAAAGGTCACAATACAATAATCATTACGTCGATATTCATTAACGCGTTGTGTGAAATCGTAAATACCCGTGAACTGAAACGCCATCGATATCGTCCACATTCCCACATATCACACAGCGTTTGACCATCGTGACGGGGCAGCCTAAAGAGTGAAGTTTTAATGATGTAGTTTAACATTTTTAAAATGTCAAGTGAAAAAAATTATATTGCTAATCAGTGTGTTATCAGTGTGTGTACTATTTTTAGAAAGACGGTGAATATTATTATTATTATGTTATTGTCATTAAATTTGTGTACGGTCTTCAAACGAACTCGCGTATAAATCTACGTCCGGTTATGAACACCGAACGCGAATAATATTTCGAAGAGCTAGTGTAATAACAATAATAACAATACACGTGTTTTAGTATGAAAAGTGTTACTCACTTGTATGAAAAGCGGCGTTCGATGGCCTAAAAAAAAATTACGTTCTGTTAATTATACACAACGTATGCGCTCGCGCGTGTAAAAGGCGTCCGAAATGCGCACAAAAAAGTTAAGGGAACTAAGAAAACAGAGAAAAATTAACTTTTCGGTGCGCTAAGACGTTCGCCGTACGGACACTGGGCACAAGTTGACGTTTGATGACACGGCGCGTTTCACGTCGCTAAAGTTTTTCCCCGCGCGGCTACTCACTCCACCGATAACGTCAGGTTAGGTACGCGTTACTCATAAGTCATAATCTTAAATCTTATGGCAGTACTGTAGTATTGCGTTTATTATATATATAATATATATATATAATAATAATAATAATATAATATAAATCAAATAATTGTAATCAAATATTAACGCACGTAATTAACATAACAATAATAAGTATAATACAGCATTATTAAACTTCAATACCTTGACACCGTCTTAGCGTTTTGTGGGTACTCATATAGTATATAAAAAAAAATATATAGCAGTTAAACTACCTATGTAGCTATGCTCGACTACATTTTACTTAATTTTACTTAGTCCTATCTCATCACCGACATTAGGCACCCACGCTTAATTAAGTCGGTTCAATCAATACCATGCACCTACTCTTTAAGTAGATGGGTAGGTAAACTAAATTTTTCACTACCCATTAAGGCATTAACATTCAAATACATATACGCATATAGTTATTATTACAATATGCTTAGTATGTGTATATATACCTATTAAGCAGACAATACAAAACTCATTAGGTAACTGCTATTGTAAGTAGCTCTATAACACTATTCAACCACCTCCACCAACTACTTTACAAAATGTAATACAACAGTATTGTATAAGTATACAAATGTTGCTGTGTCATTATATCATTGTGAAAACTACATTTTACTTCCAATAATAGTCCTACCCTATCACCGACATTATACTTTGTATTAGGTAACCGTACTCAATTCAGTTAGTTTCTACTCTTTAAGTAGGTAAACTACAAATATAATAACATATATTAGGTACCTACTACTGTGACTTATAAGTAGGTATCTGCTATGTACATATTACGTGCGTACGCATGAGTTATAACTATTGTGAGTATTTAATTTCACTATTTAATCGCCTCGAACAACCAAGTCCCTTACACGGTGCAATAGAAAATATATCCAGACGTTTTATTAGTCAATACAATATAATATACGAATGAATTAATCAATAAGTCCGTAGCAATAATCGTTTAAACCGAACGCGGCTAAAAAGAATTAATACAAAATAAATAAATCGCGAAAAAAAAAATGAAAAAAAAAATTTCGAATTAACACGGCCGCCGCAAATTTCCACAATCCGGCCGCCCGGCGTCGAACGCTCCACCGTCGGTTGACCTGCCTACCGCCTAATCCTACCTACCTACCTATCGAGTTGAGAACTGGTGTGAAATCAATGCCCATTAAGTCGTCTCGCCGCCGCGTTCTGACGAAGAAAACGAAGAAAAGAATGAAAAAAAAATCGAAAAAAAAGAATTTCGAATTAACACGGCCGCCGCAAATTTACACAATTCGCCGCCGCCGCGGCCGGTATCGAACGCTCCACCGCCGGGTGACCTGCCTACCGCCTAATCCTACCTGCCTACCTATCGAGTTGAAAACTGGTGTGAAATCTCTGCCTCTTAAGGTGTCTCGCCGCCGAGGCGAATCGCGAACGCTAAGCCGTCGTCCGCCCCGCGGTCACCCGGGTCGGGCGGTCTACTGTTTTCCGACGCGTTCTAACGAAGAAATAGCGATTTACGGGAAAAAAATCGGAATTTCTACACATAAATTCATATATAGTACATATGTATAGTAATAACGACGCCACGGCGGCTCTTTTCGTCGATTTTACTCGCCGGGAACGATGTAGGAGCGGGCGCCGTTGGTAAATTTATTATTTAAAATAAATAGTTTGTTCCATATAATACTCTACCTATATGAGTTATATCAAATAGTATATAGTCACATATTATCACTATACAATTTAATTTTCAGACTTTAATTAGGTACATAAAGTTATATTTTGTTTATTAATATTGTATTATTTAGAATCTGTAGTAGTATTTGTATGCTACACTAAATTTATATGTATTAATTATGTAACATTAATATCAAAAACATAATAACCGAAAATTAACCATCATTTTTATAGTATAAGAAGAAACAAACAACAAACAAATGAATATTTAAAAATATAAGTCGAGTGTTTTTTTTTAAATCATAGTAACAACACTTTATTTGTATAAATAAAAACTTTTAGAATCGTAATAAAAAAATGAGACGTTTAAAAGAGGGTTAAAACTCGACTTTTCAGGAAAAAAACGGCCAATCGGCGCGCTTCGGCGGCCAGCGGTTCGCGCGCGATCTCCGCCGAGAAAGGGTCGAGACGAATAAAGCGCGTAGACGTGTGGCGGTTAAATCTCCCGGGGAACGCGAATAAGGTCCGAGCGGGGCCGCGCGTCGCCCCAGAGGGGGGTAAAACTCGACTTTTCGAAAAAAAAACTCCCATTTTCTCTCGAAAACTCGTAAAATTGATAAGGCGTCGGCGATAACGCGGCGACGGCTGCGCCGCCGCGAATCTCGGCGGAATCGGATTTTTTCATTGGCGCGCGCTGATTCTACCCGCCGCACGGTCCGATTTTCGCTCCATTATTCACTAAATAACGCATAAAAACGCCATAGGAGGCGACACCGTCTTAGCGTTTTATACTATAGGACTAGCTCTCCGAGCGTCGCTGGGGGAGACCCCCAGACCCCCCAGTGGTACTCCCAGTGGAAACCGATTTGCCTAAAATATTGGTCCAAAATGTTACTACTGTTGTACTAATTTTATTACTGATATAAGAATAGTGGATGAGAGTGATATGGAAAGTGGATATTGTGTGATGAGGATTGTGGATGAGTGATAAGGATAGTGGATGATTGACAATAACAGTGGATGAGTGATAAGGCCATGCTTTTCGGCGGTATCATTCGGAGACTTTTGAAATTTGGGTTTGAGGATCTGGATATTTCTCACGCCTGTGAACGTGCTCGATAGTTGATACGGTTAAGACTGCCTTTCGAATGGAAAAGCGTAAATCTGTATGTCGTTTTTAAGTGTCTAGCAAGTCAGTCACCTCGAGTAAAAGTCTTCGCTCCCGCAAATCGGTAGAAATTCAAAACTCAGAAGAGGTGATAAGGATTTGTAATAAGGCTTGGCGCGGCTTTGGCGGTATCGTTTCGAAGGCGGGAATATTTGAAAATGTTTCACTTCCGCTCGATTGACACTTGATACGGTCCAGTCTTGTGCTGTGTTATGAAAGTCTCAATATGAACGTTGTGCGATTGAGTGTCTAGCAAGTAAGTCACGTAAAGAGAAAATCGATTATCTAACGTTGAACACGGTCTGTGAGGTATGCAATCAAACTGGGCCGAATATCGGACAATACGAACAGTATATTATAATCAGTTAGGCAATGAGTGGTTGTAAGTGCAACTCGACTACCGTTACTCGTTACTCTGGGTAACTCGGTGTAATTATACGGTGGTGAGTACCGATGAGGTAGGATGACGATGTGGTTGGAATTAAGTAGTGCCCACGGTGGTTTTCTGACGTGTATTGTGATATGGATCGACGATAAATTATTTGTGATAAGGCCTACCGCTTGGCGGTATTCTGTCGAAGGCGGGAATGTTTGAAAACCATGTTTGAGTGTCTATCACGGAAGACGTCGAGAATTGGTCCTTACGACCATATCCCTTTCAGCCCGAAGATATTTATAAGCTTTTTAATACTATTGACCTATCCCACACTTTTGTGTGTGTTACTACGCGTACTACTTATGACCCAAGGCTTATTTTATTTGAAGTACTATTATGACCTATCCCACACAAACGTGATGGTTGGGTGAAAAATTTTGTACCTAATTTACGGAATGAGTTACAGTGTTTAGACCTAGCCCACCCGATTGTGCGTGTTATTGTGTTTGGATTAAAATTATTTTTAACAATTTATATTGATAATATCATGGGTTTTTTTCTTTGTTCGGATATGCATTCAATATGGTACATTTATAGTCCATAATTAGTCACTGGGTTTATTATATTATTCTACGTATTATACATGATATTCTTAAAACGTTATAATATTTTGATCAGTCACATATTTTAATCAGTTATCGCCCGAATTGTGTGCGGTTATACCGTTTTTAATTTACCCACACATTTGTGCGTGTTCGGATTTTGTGTCATACATTTTGATTTTCATACGTTATTTCGCCTACAGTTTCTGTTTTTATTTGAGTTATAATTATTTAATTATGCGTCGCTCAAAGTTGAACGCGAAAGCTATTGAAATTTTGGCCACATTAAGTGACGATTCTGATTTAGATTATGGAAGTGACGACTCAGATGCTGACCGTACTTGGCATCCACAGAAAGTTCAAATTATTGGTGCATCTGATTTTTCGGATTCGGGCGAAGAAGACATTGTAACCGAAAATGTACCTGTTGTCTCTACTTCAGGCCAAAATCAAACGCTTTCACCATCATCGCCCTTACAACAACAAATAGACCAGAATCCATTACCAAATGCGACTATTCTGAATACTGGTTGGACTCAAAAATCATTTATTGGAAAACCGTTACCAGGTAATAATTTTGGGCCTTATTTACCGATTAACATCAAAACTCCGTTTGATTATGTCAAAACATATCTTCCTGATAAACATTTTGAAGAAGCAGCACTGTACACAAATATGTATGTTATGAGCAAAACGGGAAAAGAATTGAAAACTACAGCAAATGAAATACAAATTGTGTACGGTGTCCATGCTATGATGAGTGTGTTTAAGTACCCTCGACTAAAAATGTATTGGGATAGTAGAGGCATGGGTTTTGGTCCTATTTCACAAGCTATTACGAGAGACAGATTTTTAAAATTGCGCTCTTGTTTGCACTATGTCGATATTAATAATCGTCCGGCTGGTAATAATAACCGATTTTGGAAAGTTCAACCAATAATTGATCAAGTTCGTAATGCGTGTAGAAATATTCCCCGTTTAGTTGACTGTTATTCGGTGGATGAGCAAATGATTCCGTTTACTGGTCGATGTCCAAGCAGACAATATGTTAAAAACAAACCACGACCCACTGGCTTAAAAAATTTCGTAATTACTACGTCAAAAGGGAAAGTAATTGATTTCGAAATTTATCAAGGTGTCGATACGCCATTCCGAGACAAATCGTTGGGGCTAGGACCGGCAGTCGTACTTCATTTATCTCAAAGTATTCCGCAGGGATCAGTTCTATTTTTCGACCGGTACTTTACAACAGTATCATTATTGGATCGGTTGTTTAGTGAGGGACTAATGGCTACAGGCACAATAATGTCAAATAGATTAAGGAACGTGCATTTTAGTCAAGACAAAAAATTCCAAAGAGGTGTTTGGGAGGAGTTCACAAGGTGTGACAATCAAATATCTGCGACCAAGTGGAAGGATAGTAAATGTGTGACTTTAATTTCTAATGCTACAGGAGCAGAACCTCATAGTGTAGTAAAAAGATGGAGTAAAACGGAAAATAAAGAAATTGAAGTACCCTGTCCAGATGTTGTTAAGTCATATAACCAGAACATGGGTGGCGTAGATATATGTGACCAACAAATGGAATGTTACCGTACGTGGATCAAATCAAGAAAATGGACTTTAAAAGTTGCATTACATTTCATTGACTTGAGCATCGTAAACGCCTGGATGGAATATAGAGAAGACGCGCAAAAGTTACTAAAACGTAAAAATGAAATTATGGACCTTATGCATTTTAAAATCGCTGTTGCTAGAGAATGGTTAACTAAATCGCCCAATAAACGTGCACTATCATCTGAAGAATCAAATTCGTCTGACACCGAAGAAAATCAGATGACAACACAGAGACCTCAAAACTATAGGGCACCAGTCCCGCCAACAACCAAAGTGAAGGATGGATTCGAGCATTGGCCAGAAGTATGTAACATACCGAATCCAAAATGCTGTAGGATGAAGGGATGTAAAAGCCGATCAAGAATCAAATGCACCAAGTGTGATATTTATTTATGTCTAACTGCTAAAAAGAATTGTTTTACAATTTTTCATAAAACATAAAAACGTTTTTTTTTAAAATTATTTTTATAAAAAAGGTACCTATAATAATAATTTGTTTTTAAAGTATAATAGTTAACTTAAAATTTGTATAAAAGTATTATGAATGATAATTTTGTTTTTTTTTTTAAATTAAAGATTAAACAATATATTTGTGTTTTATGTTATATGAGTATTTCAAACCTGACCCACACAAATGTGTGGGTAATATATCTAACTGAATAAAAATCTAATAATTTTTTTAACAATTTTTTGAAGCTTTATATAAATAATAAAGTGTATGTACAAAATATCACAAAGTTAGAAACACTTTACATATCTCAGGCCTTTGGGGCTATACTGAATAACCCACACAAATGTGATGGTTAGTCTTTAAATAGATCTCAAAATACATATTTATCAGGCAATTAGTTGATAGATATTTACCTACACAAATGTGAGGGTTAGAGCTGAAAGGGATATGAACGCCTCGTGGAAAAATACCAAAAACTATGTTCAAAAGTGTAAGGTTTAATGCCGTGTTTGAATTCTAGTTCGAATAATAATAATTAAACGATGATTTAATATGTCAATACAATTAATTAATTAATTAGCCACACTGTCATTTGTTTCAATTTCGTTACCCGCATGGGTTACCTGCAGTCACCGACTTTTGTTATTGTCAATTTATATTAATGTCGAAACAATGAACGCTCATTTCACTCAACGCGCGAACGGAGTACCGACGCACGACGTAAGTATACATAATTTAAATTCCATTATATAATAATATAAATTCAAATAATTAAATAACTATCACTCTTCTCTGTCTGGTCTATGCGCAACGTAGAGATATAATAATAAATATTATGTAGGAATGATGGTATGGCATATCGACGTTAAGTTGCATTGAGATGGATGTAAGCCTTTTTATTTTTATTTCACACACATTATGTCTACGTTGCACAGGTCGGAGAGAGAAAACAAATATTGCGCTGACATCCTCTTAATGTTTCTTATTTTTCCATTGTAGAATGAATAACGCCACAATAGGGGGTGTAACGAAATGCCGAGGTGTAGCAGTGACGAACTACACGTTCAACGGCTCGGTCAACTCGCTGCACCTCGGCACGACCGATGTAGGTCTGCCGAACGCGGCACCTACCTCAAAGACCCGGACCGCGACGACCCACGCCGACACCCGCAGTAAGTTGATAGATACATACGACGTTTAAATTTTTACTTATAACTAACGCCTACGGCCTACCTCGTGTTTCAGTATGCTATCGCTGCCGCAGAGAGGGGCATGTGATTCGGGATTGCCTCGGTGAGTGTGTATAATATTATGTATACCATGTTTTCTTATTATAAAATGTAATAAATAATTTTTGTTTTATTTGTAGCCCCCGCCACTCGTAGGAGGGTTAAGGCGCCGCAGAGTCGGCTGCCGATGAGGGATCGGCTCATGATTCGGCCGCCGAGACGGGTGTCGGCGCGGACTCCGGCGGACGACAGTCGGCGGCCGAGGGTCCGGACACCAGCTCCACCTGACCCGACGCCAAGTACGGCCTCCGTAAGTAACGCACATTAAAAATAATCCTAATCCAATTCCTAATCATATATAAATTGTAGGATAATATGATGTACCATTCGGCGCGAGGGACGGCCACAGAAAGTCCAATGGGAGATATCCCATTGGACTTAAGTACTACCTCCGTAAGTAACGCACATTAAAAATAATCCTAAACAAAATCATAATACTATATAAATTGTAGGATATGACTGAAACTCCACCCCCCCCGTTTTGGGCTATGGAGGGACCACTGTAAGTTGTCAATTGGATCAATCCTTTTAATGCCATAATTAATTGTTATTTATAGTTTTTCAAATAAAAGTGCTAATTCTGTGAATTTTATAAATTGCAGACGTTGGATGACGACGCCCGGAGATGATGGAGCATTGTAAGTTGTCAACTGGAGAATTCCTTTTAATGCCATTATTATAACAATATCTAATTTATTTAATATTTTTCAGATGAATAAAAACTCTTTTTTTTTGCATATCTGTGTTTTGTTTTTTTTAGTATCTAAAATATGATAACATCTATGGTAATAGCATATATAGTGTAATACATGTGTTAGGTGTAACATTTTGAGGTGGTCTCATACCTAAGCCAATATTTTTAAAACCAATATTATGTTTATTTGTGTAGACTTTACAATCCGATCACTGTGCAGAGACTGAGTGTTTGAATAATATAGGTTTCTTACGTCATAAGTTATGTACTTTCTATAATAGTCAAAGTCTTTTTTAGGTTCTTTAAGTTGTGAAACATTAGTACATGTATAAATTGTAACTACAAACAAATTAACAAATTGATAGTCTGAAATAAGTTTTAATAATTATTAGGTTATATTAAATTATATTATAATTACATAAAACAATTGTGTTATTCATACATAGATATGGTCTGATATGTATACCGAACATAATGTACAGATCCGTTTTAAGATATAATGGTAATTGTATGATATATATAATAGGCATTGAAATACAAACAACGTATTATACAGAAAGATAGGTAAGTCATGAGTTCACTTACAATACTGTTTAACTTCTTGTAACATATTAAACCTCTTACAAATGGGTATAGGAAATTATTATTGATCTATCTATCTATCATTATAAATTAACAGAAATCCACGATGGCGCTACATATTATCATTATTATCCAAGTTGGTGCAGTAATATTAAAATCAATTATTAGGTTATTTATGTTTTGTTAGATTATAAAATATATTTATTATTATAAAACAATATTGTGTCAAACAATTATTCACACAGTCATGGTCATGTATACCAAACATAATATACACAGACATTTTATGGTATAGGTTGGTACCCAATGGTAATGTATGGTAATTGTAATACCTATGTATAATAATAATAGGTAATAAAGTCAACAGAAATCCACAGTGATGATTATGATATTTGTATGTATTGACGGATACTTAGTATTGTAAGTTCTTAAATACCTAACAAATTGTGTTAAAAAGTAATTAATATAGGCATAGTAATAAAAACATATTATATTATTAAATTA
>JANEHU010004452.1:0-42688 GCA_027563435.1 Nasonovia ribisnigri
TTACTGAATGATATAAAATTTGGATGTTTTTATATTTTATTTTATTATTATTATTTTAATGATTGGATGTCTCAATAACAACAATGTAATAAATTGCAAGTCTAATTTTAATGAGTCTTAATGCAAGTCTATATCAATATATTTATAGTAGCACAATATCTTAAATCATCATTCTATATTGGAAGAGTGCAATACAATTACAATAATATTATTATATACAAAGGTAAAATAGAACATTTTGGTATAATTCTGAAATATGTTAAGACATAAACGTCCGAGCCCTGTGTAATATTTAATGTTATATCATTCAGTGATGACTGTAGTAGGTTGAGTAATTCATAGTTAGTGTAGTCTTAACAACGAATGTATTATTTCAAATAATCTTGTGCCTTACCTAACCTTAATAAGTTTACCTTTGTTTGTAGTAGAATTTAAGGATTTATTTAAATTTATTAACAATAACAATTGTTTACTACATTATTAGAGTATTAATTAAGTTTTCATAGAAAATGAAGCATTAGGTTAAAGGGGGTGTTATAAATTTAATTGTATAGTATTAACTGTTTGTTTGGAAATATAGTCTAATGTCAATGTAATATCGGATTTGATGTATACTGCAGTGTAATTAACATGGTTAACCATTAGTTTATTTGATACAGCGTGCAAAATATTTTATCATATTTTTTTCATATTCTAAAAAAGGTATCTTTAAAAAGTATTTACTCTAAGGGGCAAATTCATATTCCTAGTGTTAGTGTTAGTAAATAGTTTATGTTTAAGTTTCCTTACATAAAAGCCAATGCATACGGATTTATGTCCCGCAGCAAACCGTCCAAGAGTCCCATCACAACCTCGGACAGTTCATGCTGACAGTTCCTCTGCCGGGCCATATCGATTCGGCGTCTGTTGGCCTCTCCGGACTCGATGAAATACAACTGACAGTATTTCGCATCGATCCGGTCAACGGCCACGTCATTATTGGTCCTCTGATACGTCTGGCCGTGGACACACATCGTCCGCGGCCCTCGCCCTGGCAATCGCCTGTCGTTTGCGTCACTGCTAAACGCAGCGAATGCCAGAGCGTTGTTGTACCGACGAATGTCCGCTCGAAATCTACGGCCATCTTGCGAATCTTCAATCAACATATTCATTATGAGGTAGGGAGCAGGCAACAACGCACGGTGTCCTGCAGCCGTAACTTGGCCGTTATTGCAACACGTTGAGAAGTGACCCGTGGTGGTACGCTCGGCTTCAAAGTGACGGGCGTCACATTCCCCGCAGACAGCGTCCAACGTGCCCACGTTGTAGCGCTCTGGAAGCGGGTGTCCCACCCCGGCCGGCCGGTCAATCACGGGCGCACGCACTCTAGGTTGTTCGACCGGAACACCCGCGGGAATCGGTCCAAACTACAATTAAAATGATAATGTTAATTTTTTTTCTTAGTTTTTTATAAGTAAGAAGACTTATTAACTCACCTCTTCGTCAACGTCTGGCTGCAACTCGTCGAGCATGTCCACGAACTCCAGTTCTGCTCGCACGTCGTCCATCTGGACTTCAACCACTTCCACGTCCTCCACCCCCTCCATCTGGACTTCAACCACTTCCACGTCCTCCACACCATCCACCAGGACGTCGACCACTTCCACATCCTCCACACCATCCACCTGGACGTCGACCAATTCCAGGTCCTCCATACCCTCCATTAGGACATCGACCACTTCCACGTCCTCCAACCCATCCACCTGGACGTCGACCATTTCCACGTCCTCCATCCCACCCACCTGGACGTCCACCACTTCCAGGTCCTCCACCCCCTCCATCCGGACGTTCTCGAATACCTATAAGTCAAGTTGATAATAGTTACATAATAATAACAATAACAATAATAATAATAATAATAATAATAACAAACTATAGCATTACTTTCACTAAATGTATATTGCATGGGTAATGTCATTATTGTCCAATGTAGTTATTAATTTAAACGTAATGCGTATAAAATGAATGGTTTACAGGAAATGTATCAAAGTAGATAAATCACACAGTGGAGTAGCCAGTGGTGAACAGTGAAATGTTGTTTTTTTAGAAATGAATAAAAGTTAAGTTAAGAACTGTGTGTAAGAAAACATTATGAATGCCTCTATTAAGACTGCACTTAAAATACAGTGAGTTATGACATCGACAACAACTATAAAACTACTTATTGTCCCATTGAAGGTGTTGCGAGTACTGTACAATTAAAAACTTTATAACTATCATTCTACATCACATACCTAGCCACACTTTTTCAAGTAAAAATAGTCTACTTAAGTAGTATCGATCAATCATCAAAAGTATAAAGTATCAAATCAAGCTTGATCCAGTGCCAGTATTGAGAAACTATTAGAAACAGTACAAATATTATTATTTAAAGAATAAAACAAAGAAATTCAGAGAAAAACGTTTAGACTGAAACGCAAACATGTTTATGTAACAATATCTTACATTAACAGTAAGTATAGGTACCTATATTGAAACAACTATAAATTATATGATAAGTTGAATGTAAAGTTGCACGAAATACACCTATACCCAAGGTCTGCCTAAATGACCGTAAGACAAAATTTCATTTATATATATACTAGCTGAATTACCCGTCGTTGCCGGGTTTAAGTATAAAAAATGTGAAGTAGTAATATTAGAACCGTGCGAGAGTACGTTAAGTATTTTGTTTAGGTCAGGTCAATAAAGTTAATATATTAGGTAGGTAGGTAACAATTAAAATAAAGTGTGTCAACTCTAACTTACACTACCCATGCATTGAATTTTGAATCGTGTTACTGCTGTTAAATGTTGTTCAAGTTATTTTGCAAAGTCAATTGCAAGTCACTCCATACAAATTATATGATACGTCGAATGTAATTATTGTGTATGTTTATGTTGTAACAAAAAATGTCATCAAGTTAAGTTAGGTCAGGTACAATATAAATTAGCTCCTACAATATATACATATCTCGTTTTTTCATTCATACTGTATGAGTGAAGGTGATTAAATAGAAACTCATATAGTAATGTAATGAACGGGTAAGTGAATCTCATGCGGTAGGTACAGACCGACACTATATATTAGTTTTTAACGCAATGGTCGTTACTCACTACAGAAGGCACTGCTCTGACAGTTAGTCGACGACGATATACGGTTCCTGTGTAATCGCGACCTGGAACAAAGTGCCTCGAACAGAGCTTGGAATTAGCCAATATCAGTTGGGCATTTACACCGTTGTCCTCGGCGAACATCACCCACTGACGCTTCTGAACGGCATTCGCTGGAAAACTAATTGAACTCTGTTATAGTGTATATAATAATATATTGTATTTGATACTATAATAAAAATAAATACTATAAATCGTTATGATAAATACCGATGCAACGAAACTCCATCGACGTCTCCGACGTTGCCACAAATCGCGCAATGTCGGGCCATGGTTGTGATCAGCCTAAAAACGTACACAATAATATTTTGAAAAGGTAAAGGAAATATATTTTTTATATAGGTATAGTATATATGTAAAATAAAATTATAATAATATTATTACACTCCGCATTCATCTAATGGATATTATCAGTACCTATGTTATCAGTTAATAATTCGGTGTTGTGTTTATTTTTAGAAATTCAGTAAGCACTATTCGTACACGGTAGGTAGGTACACGATATAATATAATAATAATAATAATAATAATAATAATAATAATAATAATATCATAATATAAGTTAGTGTAAATACAGTATAATATTGAGTATAATTAACTGAACAACAATACGGTGACGTCTGCACGCACAACTGCGAAAAGTAAAGCCCCAACGAAACGACGTAGGCGTCTAAGTCTATGTCTGGGAACGCGTAAATAAAAACGTGTCGTACCTACATAATAATAATGTTATAGGTAAAACTTGTACTCACCTGTTTGAAAAACGCAAAGAAAAACACTGCAGGTTTTCGTTGGCGTAAATATGAGCGTCGTACGGGCTTCTATCACATAATGGCGTCGACCACGACGCTCGCGAGTCGCTAAAGTTGTACCTAATAATAATAATAATAATAATAATAAATGGTCAGACTGTAGTATTGCGTTTTGCGTGTATTGCAGCGGCGTAATCGAACACTGCATGCCATATTGGCAGTGTGTACCTATGTATAATATAAGTATATAATATGTATGTAACACACTAAACAACAAACATTCATAAATAAACTAACATAAATAAACATTCGTGTTATATAACACACACACTGTTGAAGGCACATAATCTATATGTATTACCTTACCTAACCTTAACCGGCAACCGATCTTACGACTTCAATCAATCATCATAATATAAATTACGGAATAATAGTAATGTTATGTTCTCCCGGTGTGCCCATGTAGCTACATAGCTACATTGAACCGCCGCCACAAATCACCAACTTCCCTATAGTGTGTACTTACTACATACATAGTTTCTATCAGTGTATCATCAAAAATATCAAACACTCATACCAATACTCAACCCAGTAACGCACTACTATATAAGTGCAAAGCATTAAAGCTTATGTATATAACATAGGTTACATAGGTACAACATAATATTATGTTCCAGTTCGGCGGCAAAAAGTCGGACTTTGGAAATTTAATTTATGCCTGTATAATAATAATAATAATAATATTATAATTATCCTTATAGTATAGAAAGAATAGATATAAAATAAATAAATCGCGAAAAAAAGAATTTCAAATTAACGTGGTCGCCGCAAATTTACACAATCCGCCATGGCCGGTATCGAACGCTCCATCGCCGGGTAACCTGCCTAACGCCCTAATCCTACCTACCTACCTATCGAGTTGAGAACTGGTGTGAAATCAATGCCTCTTAAGGCGTTTCGCCGCCGCCGCGGACACCCGGGTCGGACGGTCTGCCGCGTCGGAAAAATCGAAAATTTCTACGCATATATTATATGGGGCCTGTATATAATGTAATATAGTGTATATATAGTAATAATCTACTCTCGTCGAGTTTACTCGCCCGCGGCACTCGCGGGGAATAAAGTAGGGGTGCGCGCCGCTAGGAGGAAATTTAGCTGGGATTCCGAAAACGCCCCGAGCGGGGATGTGAGACGTTCGAAAGAGGGCTACATTTTGAAAAAAAAAGAATTATTAATATATAATAATATAATAATATAAAATAAATAAATCGCGAAAAAAAGAATTTCGAATTAACGTGTCCGCCGCAAATTTACACAATCCGCCACCATGGCCGGTATCGAACGCTCCACCGCCGGGTAACCCGCCTAACGCCCTAATCCTACCTACCTACCTATCGAGTTGAGAACTGGTGTGAAATCAATGCCTCTTAAGGCGTTTCGCCGCCGAGGAGAATCGCGAACGCTACGCCGTCGTCGCCGCCCCGCGGACTCCCGGGTCGGGCGGTCTACCGCGTCGGACGGGGACGACGTTCTCCAGCGCGTTCTGAGGAAGAAAACGCGATTTACGGGAAAAAAATCGAAAATTTCTACACATATATACAGGAGCTGTATATATATATATATTATATATAGTAATAACGAAGGGACGGCGGCGCTTCACGGGCTCTACTGTTGTCGATTATACTCGCCCGCGACACACGCCTGGAACGAAGTAGGGCCTCGGGCCGTTGGTAAATTTAGCGGGGATTCCGAATATGTCGCAAGCGGGGAGGTGAGACTTTCGGAAGGCGGGTTAAGGTCGATCCGCAGACGAAAAAGTGTGAAAAACCGTTCGAAACGGCGCTAAATCGATGTTTTAGTTCGAGTTCTGCTCCGGGGCACTGGTCGTAAACGGAAAAGTGTGGCGCGGGGCGTATAAATTTGGCGAGAAACGTGATCGAGTGACGTGCGGGACCGCGCGACGCTTCGAAAGGGGTTAAAACTCGACTTTTCGAACGAAAAGTGCGATGACGGCGTCGCGCGGTTTGCGCGCGATCTCCGCGGAGAAACGGTCGCGACGAAAAAAGCGCACGTACCGGGGGCTGTTAAATCGGGCGGGGAAGGCGAACGGGGCGAGAACGGGGAGGTGGGACGTCGGAAAAACGGGTAAAACTCAATATTTTTGAAAAAAAGTGCAAAAAAAGGGCAAAAAGTGATAAGGCGCGGTGATAACGCGCCGACGGCTAGGCCGCTGCCCTCTGAAAAATCTTAAAAAAATCTAATTTTTTCATTGGTCTAGTACCAAAAAACGACCGCGGGGGGCGCCCTATGTTAGCGTTATATAAGGATTATATATTTTATATTTTAGACCAAATTGACCGAAAAAGTATAAATATTAAGAAAAAAGCATTAATACGAAAAAAGTATAAAAACATGCAATTATATGCCCTAACTAGTTAAATATGCAAAAATATGCACTATAAGATTTCGTATTTTAATTATAAGTAACACAATTCAAATTTTGGCCGAATCCATTTTCTTTTATGATGTAGCAAAAAAAACATGCAAATGCATTAAATTCACAGCCCTGGTTATTACTGAGCCCGACCGTGGTATTATTGGTGACTGGTGTTCATTATTTACGTGATAGATAACAATAATTAATTTAAAATCTAAAAATACAACTGGCTGTGAAGTGTGAACCACTGTAAACGCCGAACTATCACAATGGTGCCATAGAGGGGAATTGCGTTGACGGCGATAACAGACTGAACAGAGTAACGGACACAATATGAAGACTGTCACAACTCACAACTTACACTTTACACAACGTCGAACTTAAAATTTCTTTGTATATGCGTCGAACCCGATTGCCGTTTTCTGTTACTATTGTTTTTTGTGGAGCTTTGCATTTGTTTGCTTTGAGTGGGTAAGTATTATTTTATAGTTTTTAATAATTATAGATAAGATGATGTGAATTAAATAATTTTGAAGTCGTAACTAAATAGGTTAGGTTAAGTACATATTATATACTAAACAATAGTTTCGTTACCTTGTCCATTGTCTTTCACATAGGTACCTACCAGAATAAGACCACGTATCGACGTTTTACAGTTTTTTAAACTGTTAAAATGTTTTACACTTGTACAGTATAATTTGTAGCGAATTTTAATACTGATTGTCCCCTTACCACATGGCTATTGAACCACCATCATCATTATTCATCAGATATAATATCATATATTTTATATCAATTATTGTTTTAAAAAATTATTTTTCATTTAAAATTATGCATAATATATTATTATTTTTTTTGATATTGATGTTGAACAACTTATGAGGAAACCAATAGTAGCCTTATTATTTAACATAGCTATTAGTGCAAACGCTTATTGTATGCTAACTCACTAATATAATTTAATATATAAATAATAGTACTTTTTAGCTCACCTAAGGCTTATACTTTAATGTGAGGTTTATTAACATTCTTAAAAATGATAAATTACATTATTTCAGTATGTGTTAGGTACAATTTGATTTTTTGCATTCTAACCTGTAGTAAGTAATAAGTATAATATACTAATAGTACCTAGTGTGTTATATTATGTAATAACAAATAATATATTATTATGTATTATGTACCTTCTGATATCTTTGTAAACAAAAACTAAACCAATGTAATTATACATTTTTAATGATTGGATATTTATAAATTAATTTTATTTTAAATATTTTTTATACAAATCTAAATATTTGGTGCATATTTTTGCTATTAGTTTGAATATTAATTATGAAATATGTAGACATACACATATTAAGATATCTTAAGAGTTTATTGTTTGGCCATTTATTTTGATTTTAGTATAAATCTTAATAATAATATATATTATCTACTTAGATAACGACTAATATACCTACTATAAATTCTTATTGTATATTTTATGCTATACTTTCAATAACCATCTATTTAACTTAATAGCTTTTATTAATCATACTATACAATAGCTAGGTGTAAAAATTATTAATTTAACCCGCTGTTAATCGATCCATGGTCAAAAGGATTGAACTTTTTTTACATCTTTATAAAATATAACATTTTACATTTAAATATCATTATTCATTGATAGGTACTCAATATACCTTATAAAAATAATATAATAATAGTCTAAATAAATTATTTAATTACTTTTATATAGATTAAACTAAGATAGAATTTAGATATTTATTCATAATATAAGTACCAATAAATTTAAATAAAACTATACATTCCTATTTTTTTTTTTTTAAATATCACCCATTTGGTCTATTAGGGAGTCATTTTTTGTATTAGTTTTCATTTTTTTGTCATTGTTCCTATGAAATATCGTTTTGTTTTAATAAAATTAATAACAATGTTTGAAACAACAATTTTATTCTTGAAATTTATAAGATGGTCAAAAATACTGCTATGCGGCTAATAACATAATAATATACACTGGTGTAAATAACGTCGTCAAAGATAATTATTCAAAAAATAAATAGATACAATTTTTATTATTTTTTATGTAGTATATTTTATAATGGCAAGTTATAGAAATAAACGCAGAAAAATTCAAGACGAACTACAAGCTTTTTATTCATCTAATGATGATTTAACTTATTCTCCATTGAAAGAATCAAATAATGAACAAAATAAGTTACTAAAAAAAGTTTATTCTCCAGAGCAACAACTAAGTGAACACAGTAGTGTTCAAAATATTAGAATTAATTATAGAGAAACTCAATTGCAACCTCCTTTAGATTTAAATTTAATGTGTGTTAATAATGAATCAACTGTAGAAATGAAATGCAATTCACCAGAACTTATAAAAAAAAAACTTGGGAAATGGACTACTGATTTTAATGTTCCTCAAAATTCAGTTAACGCGCTTCTTAACATTTTAAGAAATGATTGTAATTTAGAATTTCTTCCTAAAGATTGTAGAACATTGTTGCAATCTGGATCTTCAAAAGTTGCTAATCTAAGGGAAATTGGATCTGGAGTTTACTACCATTTTGGTTTAGCTGCTGGTATTTTAAGATTTTCTTCAATTATTAATTCTTCTGATGACAAAATAAAAATTGTTCTTGGAGTTGACGGATTACCAATATCTAAAAGCAGCTCTAGTCAACTTTGGCCTATTTTGGCATATATTCAACCTTATAAAAATTATGTTTTTCCGGTGGGCATATATCATGGGAATGATAAACCTCAGGATAGTAATATTTATCTAAAAGATTTGGTATCAGAAGTTTTGGATTTAACAACTAGTGGAATAATTGTCAATAATTTAAAAAAATACATATCCATAGAAGTAATTTGTTGTGATGCTCCGGCAAAATCGTTTTTAATGAGAGTTAAAGGTCATTCGGGATTTTCATCATGTTCAAGATGTAAGCATGAAGGTGAATATATGCATAACCGTGTTTGTTTCCCATACAATGATAATGTTTCTATAGAAAGGACTCACAATGATTATGTTCTAATGAATAACGAAGAGTATCATACTTCGACAATATCTTGCCTTACTTTAATTCCTGATATAAATATTATCAAAATATTCTCTATGGATTATATGCGCTTGACATGTCTTGGAGTTACTAAAAAGTTATTAAATCTTTGGTTAAGTAAAGGCCCAATGAATACTCGTTTGCCAAGTTGGAAGTGTAAACAACTTACCAAGTCTCTTCTCGAAATATAAACCTGTATCACAAATGATTTTTCCCGAAAACCAAGATCTATACAAGAAGTGAATCGTTGGAAAGCCACTGAATTCAGGCAATTTTTATTGTACACTGGAATTATAGTACTAAAAGATGTATTAACTGATGAATGCTATTTAAATTTTTTGGCCTTAAGTATTTCAATGAGAATTCTTCTTTGCGAAGGAAACCTACGATTATTAAGTTATACTAGTAAATTATTAAAGTATTTTGTGAAGTCATTCCAATATTTATATGGTGCACATTTTGTCTCACACAATGTACATGGAGTACTTCATTTATGTGATGATTATGTCAAATATGGAGCTCTTGATGCATGTAGTACTTTCCCATTTGAGAATTATATGAAACAACTAAAAAAAATGTTACGTAAACATGAGAAACCTCTGCAGCAAGTTATTAGACGTTATAAGGAACAGTGCTTAAATGAATCTATTGAACCCATTATTCATAATAAATTGAATTATACTAATAAAAAACCTGATTGTTACATCCTTACTAATCTTAATGAAATCGTACAAATTGTAGAATTAAAAAAATCAACTGACCAATCGACAGTAATTATTGGCAAAATTTTTCTTGAAAAAGAAGATCTTTTTTTTGAACCTTTACTGTCATCTAAATTGAACATTTACGTAATTAATAACTTATCAGAACATTTAAATCAATGGAATATGTCAGACATAAAAAAAAAAATGGTAGTGTTTAATTTAAATGACAAACTTACTGCTGTACCAATTATTCATGATGATTAATAATAAACCTAACTAATGTAAAATTATTATTTTTTTTTTAATTACTAAATTTTTTAAATATGAACAAAAAGTGTAAATAAACTTTTTCTTTAGATTTTAGTTGTTATATGTACCTATGTATAATTAAATTGTTATAGTATAAAGTATGATTAGGTATTATTAAATAAATGTATATGCAATTTCAGAAGTACCTATACCTAACATTTTAAAACATGTGGAGTATTGTTTGTTTTCTGGATGACAACTCTGTGGATTTCATCCCCGATTTTTGGTTAAACAAGAAATATTGCGCTTGGCCATTAAAAAAAACCAATGTCCGTAGTTTTATTGAAAAAAGAATTGATCCAGAAACACGAAGACTCCCGGGTTTTGGTGCCTTGCGGCTACAACCGCGGACCTCACATTAGCGCTGTGCGCTAGTCGAGAGCCGCGGAGGTTCACGGACGGCGTAAGGTGGTTTTAACCCACACGGTACGCCGGCCGCGCGTCGTCTATGGACCACGAGCACCGGGCGCACACCCGTTCCCACCGAAGTCGGGAGAGAGTGCGACCGTACCGTCGGCTGAGGCGTGCACGTGCCCTTCGCCACCCTGGTCGGGTCGCAAGCTATCCTCATTGCTTCCCGTTTTTGGTCACGGGCAACCTCCGGTGCATATAGCCCCACCGGTAGGCTGGGTGGGCGCTAAGGAGTAATCTCCTCGGGCTTTCCCCCTACTGGGAGGGTCTCGCTGTAAGCTAACTAATGCTCCCTTTAGCCTATCAATTTCCGTGGAGTAACAACATTTCATCCCCGCCGCTTGGCCACCAATGTCCGTACCAGAAACACGAAGACTCCCGGGTACAACCGCGGACGCGCTGTGCGCTACGACCGCGGAGGTTCACGGACGGCGTAAGGTGGTTTTAACCCACACGGTACGCCGGCCGCGCGTCGTCTATGGACCACGAGCACCGGGCGCACACCCGTTCCCACCGAAGTCGGGAGAGAGTGCGACCGTACCGTCGGCTGAGGCGTGCACGTGCCCTTCGCCACCCTGGTCGGGTCGCAAGCTATCCTCATTGCTTCCCGTTTTTGGTCACGGGCAACCTCCGGTGCATATAGCCCCACCGGTAGGCTGGGTGGGCGCTAAGGAGTAATCTCACTCGGCAGCTTTCCCCTAGACCGAGCTTGGTCTTTTAACCACAAGCTTAGCTCCCGCTAACAGCCACTCCGAAACCAATCCGCCACCGACCGCACATCGGCCGAAGCCGGTGCACGACCGGCGTGTGAGGGCACGACGCCAATTCCCTCAGCGCCGCGGGGCCCCCCCACATCCCGAAGTACCATTCTCGCTCCACGACGGGTCAGCACATCAATGGTGAGATGGTGGGACCGAGCATCGTCGGCTGTGAGCCTCAGCTGTGATCCTACCGAGATTTGGGCCGTGTACCGCGGGCTCACGGCTGGCCCTCACCGGCAGCGCTCGCCGCCGGCGCGGTGGCCGCGACCCCCGAGTTTGAGGCTCGGCAGCCTATCCGCGCCTCCCAGAGGCATCACCGAGGTGATCGACCCACTCTTCACGAGGTCGCGGTCAGAACCTCCAACACCCTAATCCCCGAAGGTTTCGGTGTGTCCGCGTCCCAGACGCCGGCCCCGCCTGGCCAGTTCCCTTTGAGTCGCCTCTTACGACAAGCAGGGAATACTGATGCTGTATTCTGGACGGCCCCAGCAACAGGGCCGTTCTCCACGTCCCTGACGCGTGAGCACGCCCCTGGTCAGGACGCGCTCGAGCGAGGCCCGCCGCTTGTGCCACTTGCACCTTGCGTGCTCACCCGGGCAACCCCGAGTCTGTGCCATTCACCTCCGGGTGAGGTGGCGTCCTGACCTTAATAGGTCCTACCTATCCGTTCTGTTTACCATGCATTTTTTACTGAACTTCCTCAGGGCTTCGTAAGTCCTTCTAGTACTAAGGAAAGCTCCGCTTTCAGGGGGCCATGGGACTTGCTCCTCCCTCATGACCGCCCTCAGTTCTTCTCGAAAGACTATTGTCCTGGTGCATGCCAGGAGTACGTGCCGCACTGTCTCCGCTCCGTTTCCGCACGCGCAATTAGCACTCCGCACGAGCTTAAAACTGTGCAATTTCGCATTAAAATCACCGTGCCCGGTAAGGAACTGGGCCGTGTAATGATCCATTTTCAGCGGCAGTGCGCATCTTCGAGCCAGATCTGGTATCATTACTTTGGTCCACTCGCCCTTGTCCGTCTCTTCATAGCGGGTCTGCCATTCCGCGATGAGGCCCTGGACTCCGTCCTCATATTCCTGGCTGCTGATCGTGCCATTTCTGAGTCGACATTTCATCGTCACTCTCCTAACCTCCAGGTCAAGGGGCAGTACGCCCGCCACGGCCGAGAGGCAGTTGGTTGATGCCGTCCTATAGCAGCTCGTTATAGCCAGCAGTGGGGATCTTTGCATGCTCCACAGTGCATTTATGCTCTTTTTGAGCTCGCACCCTTTCTCCGCCCATATTTCTGCGGCGTATGTGATCCGCGGGAGAAATACTGCTCTATAGATTATTTTAGCAGCTAGGCGGCTCATGCCCCAATTAGCGGATGTCATCTGTCTTAACCTTCCGTACAGTCCTTCAGATTTGCTTTTCAATGCTTTAACATGCTCCCAGAAGCTGCACCGTGGATCCAGGTGGACTCCTAGGTACTTGACCGTTCCGCTGGCAACTATCCTTGGGGCTGCTGGTCTTGTGCCGAAGCCCACCTCATAGCCTGGTTTTAGTCCGCCCTTAACGGACATCATCTGCGTCTTAGCTGGCGAAAAGCGCAACTCATATTCTTCTGCCCAGGTAAGCATTTGCTCCAGGTATCCTTCGATCCTGGTGAAGGCAGTCTGTGGCCTTGCTGCTCCAACAAGTAGCGCTATGTCGTCAGCATATAGTATCGCTGTGGCTGATGCATCTAACTTAATCTTATCTAAGCCCGTCATGGCGACTTTCCACAGAGTGGGCCCCAGCTGCGACCCCTGGGGGCATCCACGCTCTATCGTCCGGGAGTACCGTTCCCCTTGCAGCATGAGGGATGCTGTTCGTCCACTGAGGTAGTGCCCAACCATCCTCAGCGTTCGGACCGACGCCCCGAGCTCATCGAGCCTCTTCAGCATCGGGTGCCATCCGACGTTGTCGAAGGCCCCCGTGATATCCAAGAATACTCCGACAACGTGCCTGGACTTGCTGGCCTCTGTCCAGCCGTATGCCGCTCTTATTGCCGTGATCGTCGATCTCCCGGGCACAAAGCCATGCTGCGGGCTATAGCTATCCAGATCGGTCTCTCTTACCAGGTCCTGTATGATCAGTGTCTCTAATGCTTTCGATAGTGTCGGCAGCAGACTGACCGGCCTGTACGACTTGGGGTTCGCCATATCCGCCTTTCCTGGCTTCGGGATAACCACTAGGTTGGCACCCTTCCATCCCCGGGGGAAGGTGGCGTCCTTCATGCAGTCCCCAAACAGCTTTGTAATGTCGTCAGCTAGGATTGGCCATGCCTTCCTTAGCATGCCTGCCGTAATGCCGTCTAACCCTGGCGCCTTCCCTGGCCTCATTCTCCAGATGGCCGCTTTGACTCGTTCTGGGTCTACCGGCACCTTGTACTCTGGGAGCGGGCCGTACTTTGTGAAAGCTTGCTTATTACCTTCGCGCGGGAAAAACGAGCTGAGGAGCAGTTCAGCTGTTTCCCCAAGCGTGCTCGTGTGGGCGCCGTTCTCTCCCATCATAGTCGAGGGCACAGTACGTGACCTCGGGCCTCGCTTGGCCCAGCTGAAGGCCTTTCCCCACGGGTTTATGTTGATGTCATTGGCAAAGTTGCGCCATGCCGTGGCTTTAGCAGTTCTTACTTGATACAGGTACTGGTTGCGTGCTTGGTTGTACGCCTGCCTTTCATTTCTATGTTTGCCCTGCCTTCGCATTTTGCACAAATCTTTCTTTAGGGCAGTTAGTCCTTCATTCCACCATGGCTGTCTGCCAGCCCGGACGCCTGGTTTTCTAATCCTCGGAATTGACGCCACCGCCGCCCTGCGGATTGCATCTATGATAGTATGGGCCTGAGTATCTATCGTTGACCTGTCCACAGTAGGCTTTAGCCTGCTCAGGTCGTCTGCGAAACCGCGCCAGTCTGCCTTACGTGTGTTAAAGCGGCACGGGATCATGATCTGCGGTACTCTCTGATTGAGACTGAGGCTGTACGAGATAACCCTATGGTCGCTATCTGTGATGTCGCTGACCATCCAGTCGCTAACCATGTCGCGGACCTGGGATGTAAGCAACGTCACATCAATATTCGAGGCGCCCATGCCTTCGCGCTCGTATGTATTCAGTCGACCGGGCCTATTCGCCACCGTGAGGCCGAAATCCTCTATCAGCTCCTCTGTTTGGAGTCCTCTGTTATTTCCAGTCGGGCAGTGCCACAACAGAGAGTGCCCATTGACATCCGCCCCGATAAGGGTGCGGGCTTCACGCATTAGTATTGTGCGCAGCTTTTCGATGAAGTAGTGTGTCGGCACACTGTACTTAAAGTATGCCGACACCACCGTGATTGCCTCGGCTTGCAATCCGCGGCTTATCCTTACAACTGCCACGTGCTGGCTCGACATATCCGCCAGTTCAATGGCCTGGATGTCATTGTTCAGGAGGACAACTGCTGCTCCAGCCTGGTCACCAACAAGCACTTGCTTGCAGTTTTCGAAGCCATATATTTTACTATTGTTCGTCAGTGGCTCCTGGATGAGCAGAACATCGACGGCGTTTGCTGCACAGAAGTCCCTAAGCTGCAGGCTCGCTATCCTCTGTTTATTCACATTGTGCTGTACTACTCTTATGACTCCGGTCATTGAGAGCCGAAGTCAGTGCGCCTTAGCAAGTTCTTTGTTGCCTGGCTTCGGGCCTTACAGGCCGCGCTCGACGCCCTGTGCGGTCCCTTGCAGTTCACGCACTTGACCCCTTCCTCTTTACAGGTTCGGGAGTCGTGTGCGCCCGCGCAGTTCCTACACGTAGGCGTCTCCCGCTCGCACCTCGCCGCCGTGTGCCCGTACTGCTGGCAGTTGAAGCACTGCGGCAGCGAGCTGTGCGCCTTGCACCTGCAGCGCATCATGCCAATATAAAGCGCTTTGTTCTCAACTTTGCTGAGGACGCACGGGGTCACCTCTATCACCCAGTTGACCGTGTCGCCATTCCTTGGTCCCAGCTTGTGCAGCGGAGACATTTTCTCACGGTCTGTTTCCAGGAGACCGAGCTCTTGGTTCTGCACGAGGAGACACTCAATGAGTTCCTCTTTTGGCATACCCTTGTCTACGTCATAAACGATGACCCTTGGCTTTCTAGGGCCTATTTCGATCGCCTCTTTGATCCCCCGCATCACCTCCAACGTATTGGTATCGTCGGGTATTATTATTAGGGTATTGCCACTTACTAGCGTCTTCGCCTTGGGATTACTTAACTTTTTCTTTACGGTTTTCCACACGCCAGCCTTCGCGCTTTCCACCGTCACTTCTGGGGGGATTTCCACCATGAAGCGGGAGGTGGCTTTTATTTGTCTGCTTTTGTTAATTTGTTCCTTTGCAGCTGTCTTTTTTGACCTTTTCAGAGCTGGTCTGACTGATACCGCTGCCGGTGTCGGTGCACCTGCCGCTGCCTTAGTGGCGTAAGTATTTTCCGGTCCTTGAACAGGCACTGCCCTAACTTTTTTCAGTGCAGCAAGCTCGGCTGCAAGGCTGTTTGTCTCAGCATTTTTCGTGTCAAGTTTATTCATGAAGACCGCCAGGCTTGCTAACTGGGCGTCTTTCTGGCCCTTAATCTCACCAGTGAGCCTACTGTTCTCGTGTGTGATGCACCCTGTTAATGCCCTAAGACGGCTTAACTTGCTAAGCATCTTTTCGGCAACCGTAATGGCCAACTTCTTTTTTTCCTTCTCTTGGACCACGGTCTGCTCGAGCCAGCCGATCAGCTCGTCGAGCTCGCCAGAAGGCTTATTGGCTGTCTTAAGCTGTTTGGAGGTCTGTCCACCTGGGGAACCCGGCGAAGGTGGGCCACGCTTTTGGCCGCTGATGCCCATGTCACCACTTGTGCCAGCAACTTGTGACATTTCGGTGTCATTATCCCCACCTCCCCTTAATCTAAGGGGGACTGAGTAATAGTGTCCGTTATCATAATTCTCCAAGTTTTCCATTTCCGAGTTCAATTGCGCATGTTCAGAGCTATTGATAACGACCTGTGTGGCGAGCTCACCCACACCTGCCGGATCTAAGGTTTCCTGGGCCTTTGTATCAGTAACATCAGTTTTTGTATTTGTGTAATGCATATTAGTTTTTGAGGGGGCTGCCCTCGGTAGCCCTACACCCTCTGGCCGCCGGCGGGCTAGTTCGGCAGTTGCATTTGTCCATGCCAGGGGTTAGAAGTCCGGAGTCGGCCTGCTCCGGACAGTTTGAGAGTCGCTTAGCGCCGGACATGCGTCCGGTCGGGCGGGGTCACCACGACAAGGTGGGCTCTCGTCGACCCCGTGATCCAGAAACAGTGCCTAATGAGTTCACTTCATATAAAGCACGCCTGTTGTTTACAAATATTTGTAAGTATAATTATTTATTGAACAATCTAGTTTTAATTACTTGAATTTAAATATTTATTGTTTATTTTATTTTAGCTGATATAAATGTTGCTCGAGCTAAGGCTAAAAAAGCTCAATATACTTCTGACCTGTCTTCTCACACCGAAACTGATGATCCTCTATCCTCGCAGAGCCGTATTAAAAATAAAGCACCATCTCCACCTTTGTTTCTCAGTGATAGTACACACTATATAATATAATCCTTGAATTATCATATTAAGTATTTATTATTTTTAATATAATGTTACAACAGTAGAATTTGAGGAAGATGAAGTTCGTGAAATAGTGGAAGTATACAATACTTCTCAGGTTGAACATAATTTGTTTGATCAGCATAATGAATCATCTCAAATACAGTATAGTGATACAAACAGTTTAACTTATGAAACAAACAATAAAAAAATTAAACTCAATACATCTTCATCAACATCACCTGCAGTTGAAGAAAAAGAAGCTAGCGAAAATGTCTTAGAAAAACAACTTAAAGGTAATATTGTAATTCCACAAAAGATTATAATTAAGATTAATTTACAATTTAAAAATTTAGTTATTTAAAAACAAATTTTAAAAAAAAAGGTGGACAAGTAGGCACCGCTCTGCCCTTCAGTAGTTGTTGCACATGTTGTTGTAATGGACGAGTTATATAGAGATTCTGAGCAGAGACGTTATGTCATCCTAGCATAGACATTATATAAATAATCAAAATTAATGGTTAAAAAAAATATATATATATATCATGGCTCTATATAACATAACTTTCCGGTAATTTTTTATGTTTGATAGAGGTTGAAAAACTTGTTAGGAATTTTTTCTGTTAAAATTTTTTATGTTAGCTATGAAAAGTTAAATTTGAAATTCATATAAAAAAATATTGTGGCTATATCATTAATATTTTTGAACTTTCATAAATGAAATTTTCAAGGAACCTTGCATTAAATATTCAAGCATTTTTACTTGATAAAATTATTTTGAAAATGTTACCATAATATATGGAAAATGCTCCACTTAGAATCCAATATTTAAAATAAATTTCTTTATAAGTAATAATTTTATAACTACAGATTTTCAAAAATCAGTTAGTAGGCAACTTATTGTTCAAAAACATGAATCAAAAAATATACAGGATCGCCTTGACATCATAATAAGTATGCAAGAAAAAATGTATGAAAAATTATGTGATCATACAACATCTGTCAACACTGGTGAAGATATGTTTGAGGATGTGTTAATGTGTATAGACAATGACGAGTGCATAAATGAAATGGAAGAGAAATTAGTCTCAGATATGAGCCATAGAAAAAAAGTGGTAATAATACAGTTTTTAGTATTTAGTTTTACTGTCGCTATTAAAATCTATTTATTATTTTTATATAGATTAAAGAACTAGCTCGTTTAAGAGGACAAACTTTATCAGAGACCGTTAGAAAAATTATGCAAGCACTTTTTACTGATATACCTTTGGGATAAGTTGAATTAATATCATTATTGTTTTGTTTTTTTTGTTTAAAAATCTTGATTTTAAGTCTTCTAATACATTGTCTAATAATGGTATAAATGCAGACACCCTGTAATATTCTTCGGTACTCATAATAAGTATGCAAGAAAAAATGTATGAAAAATTATGTGATCATACAACATCTGTCAACACTGGTGAAGATATGTTTGAGGATGTGTTAATGTGTATAGACAATGACGAGTGCATAAATGAAATGGAAGAGAAATTAGTCTCAGATATGAGCCATAGAAAAAAAGTGGTAATAATACAGTTTTTAGTATTTAGTTTTACTGTCGCTATTAAAATCTATTTATTATTTTTATATAGATTAAAGAACTAGCTCGTTTAAGAGGACAAACTTTATCAGAGACCGTTAGAAAAATTATGCAAGCACTTTTTACTGATATACCTTTGGGATAAGTTGAATTAATATCATTATTGTTTTGTTTTTTTTGTTTAAAAATCTTGATTTTAAGTCTTCTAATACATTGTCTAATAATGGTATAAATGCAGACACCCTGTAATATTCTTCGGTACTCTTAGATTGGTGATTAGAGCGATTAATTTGGTGTTTAGAAAGTCTTGGAGTTTTTATTTCAATGTCAAGATCTTTCATCAATAAACTGCTGTCTTCGAATAATTGTTGAAAAACTTTTTCACACTGTGTACGTTTATTTTCCAAAATACTTATAACATCTTGAATACAATCAAATGCAGCTAAAACATCATTATCTGTTCCTTGAAGTATTTTACTAATTGGAGCTGTAACACTAAGCAAGTTAGATAATATTTCAATTGAAATAATAAACTCACAAGTGCACATAGCTGTTAATAATATTTTTGCTTTCGATGAAGAATCTTGTTCACTCCACTCAGAAATATTGGTTAAGGCTTCTATAATTTGAGGTATTGATGCTTTAAAAATCATTATGCTGTCATGGCGTTCCACCCATCGCGTTTCACAAAGACTTTTTAAATGAGGCTTGCCATTTAAAACGGTTTTTAGTACAAAGTTTCTTTTGGAAGACATATTAAAAAACGAGATTATTTCTTTTAAAAGACCAACATTATTTCTAATACATTGTACGGTTGATGATTTAGAAATAGCTAAATTTAAGGCATGGTTAGCACAAGGACAGTGAACAGCATTCTTCGCGATTGATTGAATAGTTTTAACAGCTCCTCGGATTGATGACACCATTACTGAACAACCATCTGTACCAACCCCAACGCAGTAGTCCGGGTTTAAAGAAAATTCTTTTAATATTTTAATTACTGTTTTACCCAAAATTTCACCAGTAAGTTTAGGTTCGTACATGGTATTGTCAGTGTCTTCTTGAATACTATATGTTTATGCATGGCAGTTAATAAATGAAATACAATTTTCTTGCACTACGCCTTTAATAATATATCGCAATATAAGAGACATCTGAGATACATGACTTATATCAGTCGTTTCATCAAATACCACACTATAAAATTTGGAATCTTTTACCTCTTTTAAAATTTGTAGTGTGATAATTTGTTTACAACAGTTAATCAGGTCATTTTGAACCCCAGGACTAATATATGTTGATTTCGACTTAGATGTTAAATGTTTTTCTAATATATAGTCCCCACTAAGTATTCTATACTTGAGTAGCTCACGAAAATTACCTGTATTTACAATGGAATCATTAGTGTCTAAAATATTTCCCTTTTCACGGTGGCCTCTAAACGGAATATTCTGACGGCCAAGGAATAAAATTGATTCGATGATCGGTTTAAGTCTTTTTCGATTTTCGATTACTTGACTCAGCCTTTCATTATTTATTAAATTAATAACTTCATTTTGGGGTTTGTAAAGAGTTTTCAAAAAGTCATCTGCGATTTGAATAGCCGTAATGTGATATTTATTATTTCTATGTACCTCCAAGTCTCCATCCTTCCCAGTTAAATTTGAAAATTTAGTTACATGTTCAATGATACATTTTTTCAAAGTTATCGTGTTATACCTTCCTCCTTTATTGCTAAATAAAACACAACACTTGCAGAACAAACCGGACTTAACATGAGAATAAATTAGCCATTTGTTTTGTTCGAAATAACTTTTTCTTAATGATCTTTTCACATTTTTACCATTTCTTATATTCATAGTAAATGGATATATGAAGTCATCAGGTGGTATATTATCCATATTAATTATTTTTTCTTTAATATTATCAGATAATGTACGACCGGGTGTTCTTAAAAAGTTTCCAATGTCCATGTTGTATGTGTCATCACAAACTGCACTGTTACAAGTAGCTTTACTTAATTTAGTAGATTCATCATTTTTTGGCAGTGTAGATGATTCAATTGGAATAATATTCTTTGAATTGGAAGATTGTGGATCAGATGTATGAAGTTTTTTCGTGATGGGTCCAGTGCTGTCATCACAACAACGCTTTTCAGCTTTTTTTGATACCCATTGAGTCAATTGTGTCTGAATGTTTGATTAAGACATAATGAATAATATTTAATTATTTAACAATTAATTCAAACAATATTTAATACAAAACAAAGAAAAAAACAATAAACTTCGTTAAAAGCGTGTACAGTAGATACAAAATAAGTAATGATAACGTCCTCATGTTGATCACTTGATATCAATGATAAGTGATAACCACATTATGGAATAGTGACCACAACATTACTCCTAATCCCAATTTAGTCGAATATTGAAATTTTATTCATAGATAACACGAACTATGATTATAATGGACTGGTCTCGAAGCATTATCAGTGGAACCAAAATGTCAAAATGACTAGGGAGTTTTCGGAAAACAGTGCCATCTATTATTCAGTTCTAATGATGACAAAGCGTAATATAAAATAATAACAACATTGCAATATTTAAAATTTTAATTTGATAGTTTTTAGGTACAAACAAGTTTTGAAAATTTTTTTTTTTCGCATTATTTTTATTTTTATTTTTGTTTAATATAAGTGTTGTGTACTGATGCATTCTCGTAATAATGTAATACGATATAATAGACATTAGTACATCACTTTTATGGTCTTGACATGGAAACGGAATTGGTCCATATTCTGAAAAGAAATTTTCCAAAGTGAGTTCAAACACATCATTATTGTCACAGAATTTTTCAAAAGATAATTCAACAGCAGATAATATGTTGAAGACAAATACATTTGGATGAGTTAAACCACCCTTTGACTTCAGATTTACCAGTGTAGCTTCTGGTTTATCCAAGTATGATGTTTTATCTAGAAAATGATTTAAGTATTAAATTATTTTTAATTTTACTGTATTATAGAACTGACCCATTACTGCTGTTCTGCAAACATCACAAGTAAAATTCTTAGTGAAATTTTTTGTTATATATCCACATATGTAATAAAGAACACAATCTTTGGCTCCAGCATTGTAGTAGTTATGTATATTATTATCAAAAACATTGTCTATGCTGATCTCTTGTACAGCCAGCAAATCCAGTTTCTGTTTTAAGGATTTCAACTTTTCCTCTCGTTCATTTATTATTTTATTGTTAAATACAGTTTTTAAATCACCAATACTTATTTTTGTTGTATTAGTTTCTAAAATCTTACAATTACCAGTTTTCGGAGGTTTTAACATAGAGTATACAGACAACATCTTATATACTTGCAAAAATGTTGCTGTACACGGGTGATCGTTAGGCCCGTTAACTTGTCTGGCCATACCAAAGAATAGCTAGTTAAAAAAAAAAAAGTTAATAAGGTTAAAAAAGAATATTAAGGAACAATTAGTTATTGGTCGAGTTTACTTCTATTCGGTCTTGATTGAATTTAGAAGACAATACATATTTAAATTTACAGTTTTCCAGAAGATATGTAGATAACTCTATTGTTGAAGTAATTGTGACTCGTAAACCTTCTGCTGTAGATGTGGTTAAATATTCTTCTTTTGATATTTTTTGTTTAATTACTTGATCTTCCCAATTATCCAACCATAATAGAGTATCTTCTAAAACCTTGTTTTATAAATCAAAAACTCAATAATTAAATCAATAAAATATGTAACATCATATGTATTTATGATGAATACATTATGTAATGCAGTGCTTCCCAATTAGTGTGAAGCCTAGCTATAACTTTTCTTATTTTACTTACATTTAATGTACGATTTATTTTAATTTTACAAACTTTTCGGTAATATTATAGACACACATTTTCTCAAAAAGATTTATTTAATTTAACACTTGATTTTACATAGTTATTTATAAATTTTAAAATATTACTACAAAATTATTGCAATTATCTTTTACAATTTAATTATGAGTTAACTTAAAAAAAATAAAAATATCTACACAACCAATTGGGAACCACTGATGTAATGAATGAATAAAAATACTTCAAAATCTTTGCTTTTCATTTTTATCCCTTCCTTAGGATGTCTTCTATTAAAGGTGTCAAATAATTTATTGAAACGGTCTGTGAACTGTTGAGTTTCATTACTATTTTTCAAACTATCCATTTTAATATAATCCCTGTAAAACTCAATACCTTTGGCCATCGAGTCACTTAAAATCTAAAAGTTAATATTTTTTAAGAAACTAAACTTAATGTGTCAACATAAAAGATAAACATTTGTACTTATTTTCAAGATTATTCATTTAAGTATATTTACTTGAGTTGCGAGTTTAACCGACATTTTGCTAAAATTATCAGGAGCTAAATGTCTTTCAGTAATTCTGGGACAAACTCTTGAAGGAGCATTAGAACTTCTATTCATATCACACTTATACACCTCAATATAATGATCCCATCTAATATATGGTGCTTCAGGTGTGACCTATAATAATGTTATAAAAAAAAGATTTAAAAAATTATAATGAAAAGTTTTTTTTGTAATTTACTCTTAATCCTTTTTTGTGATATAATCTGTTTCGCACATTCTTTATAAGATGACATGCATCGGAAAATACAAAAATTTGTCTGTGATCATCTAAAGGGTGGTCAAATTTGTTTTTCACGGAACATTTCTCCCCACTAATACCTAGTTCAGACCATAGTTTTCTGTTACTACTAGCTCCATCTGATACCAATCCATCCACTATTGCACCAGCATTTTCTAACAAACTGATGGCTTTAATTACCAATTGAGTCAGAACTACACCTAAAATAATTAATTATTTAAATATTTTTCAGGTGCAATAAGCATTTAAAGAATAATATCTAAATACCATTTTTTAATCCATTGTTTTCATATGAGACATGATAGGGCAGACAAAGTCAAAAAATCTAATATTGAACATCATGATAAAAATAGAAACAAACATTAAACATGCTACACAAACATAAATTACTATTTATTTAGAATATTTGTTAAAATATAAACATATATAATAAAACAACATAATACAACATAGAAATTAGAAGCAGTCCTCTAGTTAACATGAATCATGCAATACACAAACATAAATTATTATTTATTAAGTAGATACTATGGTTAAGTATATACATACATAATAAACCAAAAAAACAACAATACTTACAACATAGAAATTAGAAAATCTTTTGGTTTATTGCATACCTTTAACAGGACCCCTAGATGCAAACACAGCTATAGGCTGTGTGAAATTTGCAGCAAAACTTTGGAACAAAAAAACCAACCCATGGTTGGCTTTTAAACCTGTGGTAGATACTTCACCGCCAAAATCTTCTAGGCCTATATATGTTAATGTTTGAGAATCAACCTTCAAACTTTCACGAAGAAATATCTCGTCAAAAACCAACATCCCATGTCTTTGCTCGGGTCTTAGCAATGACATTTTTTTTTTAAGTAGCTGAAAAAATTGCTCATCAAAACCACATTTCGTTTTAACTAGTGATAAATATTTGCGTATAGTGCGAAGACAAGGCAATGGTAAAATATCTTGCTCTCTTAAAAAATTGTAAGTGGATGATGATCTGTAAACAGTTTTAAATTATACAAAAAAATATGTTATAGGTACTTCACATTTCCAAAAATGTAATGCATATTGTATATCTACCGAATTTTCAACAGTATACATAAGAGAATCCAATCTTCAGAATATCGTCGGTTTTTTTTAGTTTTGTATTGGCTCGTCTTAAAAATTTCTTGAATTAGAATTTTTTGGGGATCACTTAAATTTGATGAAATAAGTATTTGATTTACAGAAGTATCCGATAATGATTTCATTTTTTCTTGCATACCTCCCAGTTCAAAATTTAATTTTTCAATAACATTACGTAATCTACATAATATGGAGAATGAATTAATAATAAATAAATAAATGTGATATTAACTAATAAAATCATAAAACAAACAATTTGGTATGTTAATCAGGACCTTGAACCTGATTATAGGCATTGTTTTAAAAATAATTAATCTTTCCTATTTTGGTACTTCAACATAAATTGTTGAAAATTTAGTATATATTCAATGTAAATATACTTAATTGAATATTAAGAAAATATAATACATTTATCAAATTATTTATACTTGGAATATCCAAAAACCTGAACTATACTGCTAGGTACCTTGTATTTGATTTTTTTAATTTTTTTTTGTCATTTAAAATTTTTGTCAAAGTCCTACGTCTTGTAGGAGTAAGGACACTTCCAATGTAAGACGAACGTTTAACTAATGACCTTTGCTTACACCTTCTAAAATATTGAATTAATTGATCACAAGTTTCACATCTTTTTCTTCGATCTATTAAAATTGGACACTTAAGATGACGCCACAAATTGTTATTTTCTAAAGTTGCCGTTTTTACACGAATTCCTGTATGTATGCAAAAAAAATATTATTATAGCAACTATTCAGAATTCACGGGGGATTGAAATAAATAATAAAAACAATAATGATATAGTAACCTGGAAAATTTATTGAACTAGGACCACCTTGACAAATATTTTTGTGGTTCAGTTTTTCAATTGTCTGTGATACATCTTTTAAGGAAAAAGGATATTCAAGTTTGAAGCTTAAATTATCCATTTGAACAGATAATTGATATATGTACAAACATACTTCCAATGTAGATTTAAAAACTAACTGTTTTTCAATTAGCATTTTACCATCATTGAAATTTGGTTTGTAAAAAACATTTCATTATTACTAAAGTATGT
This sequence comes from Nasonovia ribisnigri, assembly GCA_027563435.1. Taxonomy (NCBI): domain Eukaryota; kingdom Metazoa; phylum Arthropoda; class Insecta; order Hemiptera; family Aphididae; genus Nasonovia; species Nasonovia ribisnigri. Next base: position 25,668 of record JANEHU010004452.1, read on the forward strand.
TGCCCATCCTTCTGGCAAAACTACTTTATTGAAATTACTTTGAAATTCACTAAATAATGACAAATCATCAGATCTTTCCTAATGGAAAATGTAAAACAGAATATTAAGTGATACCTGCCTATAAAAAAACTTGGTAAAATTAATTTTAAAACAATAGAAGATTAAATTTGAGTGTTTACTCATGGCTTGAATATTTTGGTACCTATATTTAAACCATGTATCTATTTACTTAAAATAAATACATTATAGTATCCTACAATATAACCACTCCTGAATATAACATCAATAGTTTGATTAAATTCTGAAAATTTACTTCTAATGTCTTTATCCGTTTTTGAAATTGCTCTTCTTCTAATTCACTCGACAGTAATTTATGTTTGAAACTCATTTCTGATTCATCTAAATTTATAGCTTCAGCATCCTTTAAAACATAAACATTAAATGAGTTAAATTATGTAGTAGTTTATAAAGAATAATACATTTTAAGTATAATGGAGCTCAGCATTCGGTAGATTAGGCATGTTAATGCACATTAAATAACTAGGACCACATTGTACTAGAGAATATATGTAGAATATATGTAGAATATATGTAGAATATATGTAGAATATATTTATATAATGTACTCACAGAAGTCCTGTTTTCAAATAATTTTTTTCGGCATGATGGTTTACTATAATATTGTTTAGCATAGCTGTGGTCAAAGTTAATAGAATGTCTTAAATCATAATTTATTATTCTATCTTTAACATTTGAATTAAAAATAGAAGGAATAGCTCCTATTTTTAAGCGATATTTGCTTCTATTTCCAAGTTCCTGTAGATTATAGAAAAGTAAATATTTTAAAACAAATAATTAACAATGTAAAAATGTTAACTCTTACAATAGCAACATCCGGTGGGATTGAGTATGCAGACACCATATCTTCCGGAAGAAAATGATCAGCACACACAAATTGCATAACAGAGTATTTGCAAATATACTTGTTGATTGCCAAATTCCATGCCAAAGAATTATTCTTTGGAACTTTAAATAGAGAAATCTTAGGATTTTTTTTTACGCTTGAACATCCCAGGATTGAACACTTCCTTACTTTCATTTTAAATTTTCAAATGTAAAAACAAAATCTAAAATGTCTAGTATCGAACTACCGAAGATCAAATAATAATTATAAATGAATAAATTATTTTCACTATCAATATATTAAAAATAAGGCGATAAAGTGTTATCAAGGAATAAATGATAGTATCATGCTTAAAAACCAGGTTGCGCTTGAGAGCATAAAAACCCCAAGTATCAAGGAAGAGTACAGACATTTGCGACCCGTCCCGCTATACACTCCTCATCATTTCGAGACCAGTCCATTATAATCATAGTTCGTGATAGATAATATACTATCATTATTTTATAATACATTGATAAGTGATATCAAAAACTTTTAATATCAAACACGATTAAAATCAGTGAAAATTAAAAATATTTATTATGTACATTATTTAAGCTGGACAATGAATTTGCATTATGATTTATGACATAAAAATACTTCACGGGGGAGGGGGCAAATGCCCCTGTTGCCCCCTCCCCCCACAGGTACGCCACTGGAAACGGTCGTAATAAATTTTTATTCAGAGCAAAAGCCTCGTCAGCCACGAGTATAAATGGTTGTGGTACGCCTTTATCATCCCCAGGTAGACATCGTTCGGGAGGAAAGTTTACTTTGTCTGAATATAACTTTTTTCCAAACGGTGACATTTTGAATACATTGCAGTCACTCTCTTTGCCGTAAGATCCAACATTAATGATGCGAAAACAATAATTTGAGTTACAAATAGCCATTAGTATGAGTGAAAAAAAATTTTTGGAGTTGTAATACAAAGACCCGCTATTTTTGGGGCATTCTAGTCGAATGTGTTTTCCATCAACCTGTAATTATTAATAAAAAATAATTGTTATGTTATTTGCTGCAGTCAAATTATAAATTTTGTAACCTACATATTATTATTATTATTATTGATATTATTTAATTTATCAGTTAGGAACATGCAACAAAAAATTTAAAAAAAATGTTTGTTATAATGAATTGTAAATAAATATTTTTTAATTTTTTCTGTGGCGCGTGGTATGAAATCCAGTTATGAAATCCGTTCTGTGTATACGCACCGGCCGGTGTCACTAGTTCCCGGATGGGTGCGAGGGTGCCCACCCAGGATTTTAGTAACAAATCCTTGCCACACATTACACACGTGTTAAAAACCTACAGTACCCTAGGCTTATGATAGATGTATAAGAAAAACGATTCAGAGCAAAGACGGTCAGTCAGCCTACCTTTAATATTACTAAGTAAATTTGATGATATTATTGTAAAAAAATAATTAATATATTATGACCTATTTACGTGGAACCTTGTTTTAAATTTTCAATCCTTAGCTATAAAAGTTGAATTTTTTATGAATTTCTAACTCAAAATAATTTGCACATTTTCGTATTTTCTCAATATTTGAACTTTAAATGCTTACAAAAAAAACTGCAAAGTACTAACTAGATTCACTTTGCTATCAGAGAGGGTACTGTTGAAAAAAATCGAGGCATTTTTACTGTCCTAAAAGATGATGACAGATACAAAAATAAAAAAATTTAAAAAAACACATCATTGTAAAATCAATACATTCATCGATCCACTCAAAATCTAAAATGCAGATTTTTTAAAAGATTTTAAAATACATTCCAAAAATGTATAATTAATTTTTTGCATATATTATTTACCTATAATATGCTTTAGGTACCTTCGAAAGTGATTACCTTCCTATTATGTTATATTAACCACTATTTCACTCAACAAAATTATTTATTGTACAAAATTATGCTTTTAATAAAAAAAAAGTTTCGAGGGTTGATATAAATAACTATCTAATAATTAAAAAACAAATCAAATATTTTTTTGTTTATAAAACAAGCAAAACAATAAATGTATGTTAGTTAATATACTCACCGCCCCGACTGTATTTGGAAACTGGGTCTTTTCAAAATATCCTGACGCTCACCTATCCAATCATTAGTTGTGGGCTCTGACATCTCAATTGGCTGTAATATGTCCCATATAACCTCGCATGTTTCCTGTACTATATTAGATATTGTCGACACTCCCATAAGAAACTCGAAATGTAATGCTGAGAAATGTGTTCCACAAGCCAAATATCTAGATATTATAATATTGTATGAAGATTATTGATACAAATAAAAAATTTATCGAAAAAACATTGATATTTTTAATGATTGTTTAAAATTAAAAATGTTACAATATTCGATATTACCTATCCCGTAAAACGATTATTTCTCTTAACGATTTTTAGTAATTTGTTGTAATTCATGGTCAATTTTTCAATTTTTATTATTCTTTTTGATCTATTAACTATAGGCATAAAAGATTTTTTCAGCAGAGTAATAAATGTATTGGTTTTATAATGATGTGTGTTTTTTTAAGTTTTTTGTCTTTTATCACCTTTTAGGGCTTAGATTTTCTTCAACTTTGTCTTTCCTGATAGGAAAGTGAATCTAGTTGGTATTTTTTTTTCTTTGGGGGGGGGGGGGGGGTCTAAAATAAAAATTTCTTATTAGTTTTTAGAAGCACCGTGAAAAACAAAATTAAAGAAAAACGGAATTTTTACGTGACATCGATTTTGGTTTTCGGTGTAACGCTAAAAGGACTGACTCATAAAAGTAGATACATGAAATTTTGACTGAATTTTTGTATTAGCACTTTCTATACACCATAACATTTTCAAAATATTTTGATTTTTTTTAGCTGTTGACGGATATTTTCAGTGTCCAATTTTTTAGTTTTTTTTTCCATATAAATAGGTATAACATTTTAATCGTTGGGTCAAAAAGCTTGAAAATTTAATACAAGGCTCCTATTATAATTTTACAAAGTCTGTTGAAAAATATTAAAATAAATGATCACAATTTCTTTTTATAAGTATTTAAAGTTCAAATGTTCACAAAATACGAAAAAACCGTAAAAACGAAAATCTGCAAACTATTTTGAGTTAGAAATTCATAAAATTTTAGATTCTGAGCGGAGCGATGAATGTATTGATTTTACAATGATGTGTGTTTTTTTATTTTTTTATTTATTTTATTTTTTTTTTTTTTTTGTGTCTCATCACGTTTTAGGGCAGTAAAAATGCTTAGATTTTCTTCAATAGTAACTTTTCTGATAGGAAAGTGAATCTATATGGTACTTTGAGGGGTCAAAAGTAAAAATTTCCCAGTAGTTTTCAAAAGCGCCGTGAAAAACAAATGAAAAATTAAGGAAAAAACGGGTACTTGGAACTTCTTAAGTTATAATAATAATATTAACTTAACTTACAGGCTACCGTATTAATAACAACAATGTATTTTTAATCAAATACTCACAAAAAAACACACATTATTTAAACTCACAATTAAATATTTTATGTTTTGGTTTTTAATTAGTTAAAGAATTTAAAATCAAATTTGAAAAATATTCGAGATGCTTATAGAAAAAAATGTGTGACCACATCTGGTCAGGCCACTAAAAACTCCAAAAAATATATTTACGCAGATATTTTGGAATTCCTGAGACCTACAATGGAAAACAGAATGTAATAATATACACTTTATATTATATTTTATTATTAACTTTCATATTTTCTTACTATATTTTTATGCTTACTTATTATGTTCTACAGTACTGAAGGTAATGTGGTAGAAAGTGATGTGGACGAAAGGGATGACAATGAATCAATTTTAGTAAGAGGCATGGATGTTGATATATCAATACTAGACACTGAAGATAATTTTGAAGTACAACCAAAAAAGAAGAAAACGAAAAATACGAGTACGTTTGAAGAAAAACTATTGACAGTGTTAGCAAATCGCCGGGTTGAAGATCCCGTGACTTCATTTCTAATGTCCTTAGCTCCACAAATTACATCGCTAACTCAGGACCAACAAAATGAAGTTTACATTGAATTTATAAACAGTATTAAAAAAGTTAAAAATTCAAACAATGCGCATCAGTCTCAAGCACCATACATTCCTCCCCCTGCAGTTAATAATAATTATCCTAGATCCTCAGACCATTGTTTTTTGACCAATGATAGTTTATACTCGTATCCTCAATACCCACCTTACCATGGTATACCTTCTACTTCAACTTTACCAACATCTGCTGTTCAAACAAATGTTTGCCACTCTGCCAACCTTCCATACTATTCTCAACTCAATTATGCTCCTCCATCTACATCTACACCTACTCCATCATGCTCTAACAATAATTATTGATTTTTTATAATTAACATTTTTAGAACCCACAGGTAGTGCGTTATGTTTTTTTTTATATGTATGGAAAGTAATTTTGTTTTTTTGTAAACTATCTACTTTTAATTAGTTTAATAATGTACATTTTCTTACCTACTAGGTATTCAAAGTATATCATTTTTAACTATTTAATTTTACTTATTTTATAGTTAATAATATTTTGTTTAATTTATATTGTTATAACCACAAGTGACATCATGTATGAAGTTTTATTATTAAAAATGTGTGTATCAAAGTAATTTAATTATTTTTTTTAATTATATTTTTGAAAATTAATTATACCAATTCAAAAATATCATGTATTACCTATATTATAACATTAAATATAGATACGACCTACTATTTAATAATGAGTGCAAAATATTACCATTTACCTATCAAACATACAATACGATTTACATTTCTTCTCATAGAAACTATTAACTAATAAGGTACCAAGCATTATGAAAAGTTTATAAAGATTCATAAGCATACTAACAAAATATGTATTAACTAGGTATATAATTGATGGATTTACCTTAACGTGACAGTCAACCTTTCCTCTGGAGAAATTGGGGTACGCATGTTTGTATTTTGTTTTTGGCGATGTTGTCCAGTGAGTAAAACCTGATATTGGATAATATACAAATATTTAAATTTAACAACAATTTATTTATAAGAAATTGTAAACTATTATATAACTTTTTAACTTACCAGTTCGTCAAAAGATTGAATGCTCATTCTATAGTATTTCAAAAACTTTTCAGGGTGTGCTCGTAATGTCATAAAATTTATGTAAAATTGGCCTTCTTGGGGCCTTTTTGCATTTAATGGATGTACCCAATAACGCGTTTTAAGATTTTTTTGTTTTTTTTTGTGCTTTTTGCTTAGTACATATGCGACGCATACTGCTTCGACATCGTCTAACGTATCCATTTTTGAAAAAAAATGATTTTTAACAAAGAAAGTCGAAATATACCAAAATTAAATCTGGCTAGCGTAGTAACGTCGTGTTTCAACCACGTTCTAAGCTCAACTGATTGTGTTCTACTTTTGTTACAAATTAGCGCAAATTCAAATCATGATAAATTGGCGCGAAATATCTTAAAATATAAGTAAACCGCATTCATAATCCGCTTCGTGCGTAAGCAAACCGCGGACGCGGTCATTCCGCCTCGTGTGTAAGGCCGGGCGCATATTGAGACGCAGCGCAACGCAGGGTAGGTTAAGTTAGGCAGGGCAGATTTAACTGCGTAGACTCTATGACCGCACATTGAACGCAGTTTCGTGTCATCTTTGTATACAATTGGTCATATAACATACAAATATGGATGAACTACACGATCTAAATTACAAAATAGACTTAAGTTCAGAGTCTGATTCAGATGAAGAAATGAACGAACTTTTACTTTTGTATTCACTATCAAAACGAAATAAATCTATATGGAAAAGTGCGTACATGAAGAAAGGAAAAAGTCACGGTGAATTTATTCTGACATCTGAATTTTCCGAAAACAGTTCACCAATTACTTACGTTTGAATCGAAACCAATTTAATGAAGTTCTTAGTATTGTCAATGATAAAATTTTTTCAGTAGGATGTAATGCTCAAAAACCAATTGATCCCGAAGAAAAACTCGCCGTATTTTTAAGGTAAGTTATAATTTTTATTAAATAGCGACCTGCTTATAAAAAAATATTATTATAGTATAAAAATTAGGACTTATATGTATTAATATGTATTTATACTTAATTGTACATAGTAATTTTAAACTTAACAACTTTATAATAAACTTAATATTTTTTAACATAAAGTTTAACATTAAACATACAATCACAAAAAAAAAATGAAATTATTTACTGTTATAAGAAATGTAAACGTTAAGTAAATTTAAACGTTTTTTAAAATTCTTTTAAATTTCTGTTGAACGTTATGAACAATTTAAACTTTATGAAAATTTAGCGTTATACATGTAAGGAGTCTCGTATTAAATTTTAAAGATTTTTTACTAAGTGAAAAGTTTTTATCGACAATAATATTAAAAAAAATGTTATTCTAAATATATTTTGGATTTATGTCAGTTTAGATTTAATATTCATAAATGCACAGGTATTTAATCTCGGGAGACAGTTATAAAAGTATTGCTTACAGCTACAGGATGTGTGATCGAACTGTGCCTAAAATTGGAATTGAAGTAGCACTCGTGGTATGGGACACTATGCAACCTTTGTATTTATCACAACCTAATGTGGAGTCAGTTATGCTTGAATTTGAACAACAATGGCAATTTCCACACTGTATTGGTGCTTTGGATGGCAAACATGTCGTGATTAAAAAAACCACCAAAAATAGTAAATCATTTTTTAATTATAAGCAGACTTTTTCCTTGGTACTAATGGCTCTTGTTGACGCAAACTATAAATTTATAAGTGTTGATGTTGGATCAATGGGAAGATTTAGTGATGCCAATATTTTTACGAGCAGTGTGTTGGCAAAAATAATGAACAGACAATCTTTACAAATTCCACCACCAGAATTTTTACCTGTATTTAACAACCGTTGCCATATGTTTTTGTAGCGGACGAAGCACTTCCGTTATCGGAAAATTTAATGAGACCTTATCCGAAAAAAAGTGTTGTAGGAATTATGAAAAATAAAATTTTTAATTACAGACTTTCACGAGCACGACAAACAGTAGAATGTACTTTTGGTATATTAGGCGCCTAAAGAGTGAAGTCATAATGATGTAGTTTAACATTTTTAAAATGTCGAGTGAAAAAAATTATATGGCTAATCAGTGTGTTATCAGTGTGTGCCGTGTTGTGTACTATTTTTAGAAACACGGTGAATATTATTATAATTGTTATTGTGATTAAATTTTTGTACGGTCTTAAAACGAACTCGCGTCTAAATCTACGTCCGGTTATGAACACTGAACGCGAATAATATTTCCAGTGTAATAACAATAATAATAGTAATACACGTGTTTTAATATGAAAAGTATTACTCACTTGTATGAAAAGCGGCGGTCGATGGCCTAAAATAACCCTAGAAAAAAAATACAATTATTATGTTGACGGTATACAACGGTTGTATAATACTCGCGCGTGTGAAGGGCGTCCGAAATGCGCACAGAAAAGTTAAGGAAACTTAGAAAACCGAGAAAATTAACTTTTCGGTGCGCTAAGACGTTCGCCCTACGGACACTGGGCACAAGATGACGTTTGATGACATGGCGCGTTTAACGTCGCTAAAGTTTTTCCCCGCACGGCTACTCACTCAACCGATAACGTCAGGTTAGGTACGCGTTACTCATAACTCATAAGTCATAATCTTAAATCTAATGGCGGTACAACTGTAGTATTGCCTTTATTATTTTTATTACATATATATATATATATATATATATAAATCATACATTAACGCACGTAATTAATAATACCAATAATACAGCATTATTAAACTTCAATATCTATTGAAATATAGAAGTACTGTTGGCGTCATACATCTATTTCAAATCTGCCCGCCGTTTACGATGGTCATACTGGTTGATTGTTTGACACAAACTGATAACATACCGTTGCTAACTGTTCCTGACCATCGTGATTATCTGTCTGTGAATTCGTTATATTATACGTTTGTATTTTTTTTGTACTTCGTCCATTTCTTTTTCTTTTCGTTCTGCTCTGTGTATGCAGCAACATAGTTGTTCATCTATATACATACACATTGTCGATATAATTTGTTGTTGCTGCAATGCTGTCGTGACCGTTCATTTGCCTTTTCAATTAATTGTGGTCACGCTCCAATCATTTAGCCTCTGACTTCATACAACCAAATATTGTGGTAAATATCGTTCTCACACCTTATTTAACTGTCAATCATATATTCCTTCCAACTTTAGGGTGTTGTAGTGTGTGGTCCACGTGTGGAATAGTCATTGCTTTATGTACTAACCTTGGCATCGGCATTGTATGTATCAGGGTAAGTTGGTGCACCAACCTGTTGTAGTCATATTATATTATTATTATTATTGCATTTACATATTATCTTGTACTATTATATTGTTATTGCATTTGCATTTGCATATCTTGTATTATTGTTACCATAGGAATTATTATATTATTATTATCGCAAATACTATTGTAACTGATATTATTATTATTGCATTTACATATCTTGTACTATTATATTGTTATTGCATTTGCATTTGCATATCTTGTATTATTATTGTCATTTGCATTTGCATATCTTGTATTATTGTTACCGTAGGAATTATTATATTATTATTATTGCAAATACTATTGTAACTAATATTATTATTATTACTTTATTTAAATTTAATATAAACATACAGTCCACCATTTACTAAAACTTTGTTATTTGTTATTATCTATAATTAAATGAACCAGGTAGGTGGGCTATTGCTGCTAGCCCCTGCAGTAATTCAACAAGTACCTATATTAATTATATATTATATATTAAGATTTTCAACCAGAATTGTGTGTAGGTACGTTAAACTGCAAATATAGGTAACTGCTATGTACACAGTAGATGCATATTATGCATGAGTTATAACCTATTGTAAGTGGTGTGAGTATAACACTATTCAACCACCTCGACCAACTACTTTACAAAATGTGTAATATATAACAATGTTGTAATGCACTGCTCTATATGTATAGAAATGTCACTGTGTCATTATATCATTATGAATATGACTAATGAAAACCTTTGTGCTTTATTTATACTCTAATAGATAAATTATCACCAACATTATATACCGTACTTAATTCAGTTAGTTCAATCAATATCATATTAATCAGGTAGGTAAAGTACATTAACTATAACTTATAGGTACCTGATATGTACATATTACATGCATATGTATGAGTTATAACTATTGCGAGTAGCTCGTGGTGTTTAAGTATCGAACAACCAGCTCCCTTACACAAGTGCAATAGAAATATATAACAAAATCGTAATACACAGCTGTGTATCCAAACGTTTCTGTGATAACCATTATATACATTTTTATATAATTGCGACATCCAATATATCATTAGTCATCATACAAATCAATAAGTCTAAAATGTGATTTTCGATATGTACGCATTATATATAACGCAGCTAAAAAGAATTAATACAAAATAAACAAATCGCGAAAAAAAAACGAAAAAAAAGAATTTCGTATTAACACGGCCGCCGCAAATTTCCACGATCCGACCGACCGGCGTCGAATGCTTCACCGACGGGTGACCTGCCTAACGCCTAATCCTACCTACCTAGCTATTGAGTTGAGAACTGGTGTGAAATCAATGCCCATCAAATCGTCTCGCCGCCGCGTTCTGACGGAGAAAACGGAGAAAAGAATGAAAAAAAAGAATTTCGAATTAACGCGGCCGCCGCATATTTCCACAAACCGGCCGCCCGGCGTCGAACGCTCCACCGCCGGGTGACCTGCCTACCGCCTAATCCTACCTACCTACCTATCGAGTTGAGAACTGGTGTGAAATCTCTGCCTCTTAAGGCGTCTCGCCGCCGAGGCGAATCGCGAACGCTACGCCGTCGTCCGCCCCGCGGTCACCCGGGCGGTACTCGTCTTTAGACGGTCGTAGTAAATCGAGTTTTGCACTTAGAGCTCTGCATGTGACATGGCTGCATTCGGGGGGATCTTAGCTATCTCAGAATTATATTGAAAAAATCCCCAAGTACCTAGGACGGCCGTCCGCCGGCTAAGTATGATATTTCCCGCCGGGGTGCAATTATAAAAATCATTTTCTCAGATATAAGTCCTGGATGCCGTAATTCTTAGTTGTTAACTTTGAAATTATTACATCGAGTAGCCGACGTGTATGTGAATCTACAGATATATTATTTATAACCGAGGTACCAATATTTGATTTTTGGTGATGGTTCAAAGTGGAAATACTGTAATAATGTACATGTGCTAAGTACCCTCCCGTTCAGAACACATCTGTTTTTCCGTCAGCTATAGGTACTCGCCTTTAGACGGTCGTAGTAAATCGAGTTTTGCACTTAGAGCTCTGCATGTGACATGGCTGCATTCGGGGGGATCTCAGCTATCTCAGAATTATATTGAAAAAATCTCCAAGTACCTAGGACGGCCGTCCGCCTGCTAAGTATGAAATTTACCGCCGGTTTACGATTCCCCCGCACTATCTATACTTCCCCGCCCAAATACTTCCAAAGTATTAATTATAGTAATAAATAGTAATAATTAGTATACGCTACTGGTCTGTTTCTACATACCCCCGGAATACAAGGGTCGTTTACTTTGCGATATGTTGGAATTTAACAATTGAATCCTATAGAGCACGATTCGCTGAGTAGTTTGCCGCTTTCAAATTTCAGGGGAAATTAATACTTTGGAAGTATTTGGGCGGGGAAGTATAGATAGTGCGGGGGAATCGTAAACCGGCGGTAAATTTATACTTAGCAGGCGGACGGCCGTCTTAGGTACTTTGGGATATTTTCTATATAATTCTAAGATAGCTGAGATCCTCCCGAATGCAGCCATGTTACATGCAGGGCTCTAAGTGCAAAACTCGATTTACTACGACCGTCTAAAGTCGAGTACCTATAGCAATTTTTTTGTAATTGCACCCCGGCGGGAAATATCATACTTAGCAGGCGGACGGCCGTCCTAGGTACTTGCGGATTTTTTCAATATAATTCTGAGATAGCTGAGATCCCCCCAAATGCAGCCATGTTACATGCAGAGCTCTAAGTGCAAAACTCGATTTACCTAGGACGGCCGTCCGGCTGCTAAGTATGATATTTCCCGCCGGGGTGCAATTATAAAAATCATTTTCTCAGATATAAGTCCTGGATGCCGTAATTCTTAGTTGTTAATACTTAAAAATTGTTTTTAAATTTATAATATAGATTAAATTTTTATAGTTATTTTTAAAAAAAAACAATAAAATATACCTAATACATTTACCTAGTAACTTTAAATATCAGGCACATGGAATTTTTAACTAAATATAATACCTAAATGATCTCACACAGAAGTATCTATCAATAATTAAAAAAATATTTAACATTTAAGTACATGCTGCTTTATAATCTTACTCAGGAAATTAATTATGTTACCCTTTATGCTATCTCTAAAAGTATAAATTAATATTTAAAATTTAAGATTATAAATAATATATTAAGTACTACCTACCTAAACATATATTTAATTATCATATAAAATATACAATATAAAAATCCTGGTTATGCACCTGCTATAATAGATGTATATATAATATATATATTATTAGCAGGGCTTAAATTCTAAAAAAAAATATCGTTTTTCCGTTTTTGGGTATTTAAACGTTATACAATTTTAATGTTTAACGTTATTGTACTTTGAAACGTTATACAATTTTAATGTTTAACGTTGTTGTACTTTGAAACGTTACACAGTTTTAATGTTTAATGTTATTGTACATTGAAACGTTATTTGTTTTTTTCCGTTTAACGTTATTCAATTTTTAAACGTTATTTTAATTTTTCGTTTTTATTAAACGTTATAATTTAAAAACAAATAGGGAATTGTTTTTTGTTTTATAATAAATTCTACTGTTATTTGTGCCATAATTATCCACACTGTTATTTAAGAAATATGAAATTAGTAGAATTTGTTGGCCAGGTTACATAATACATTACTTATTTTCAATCTTCCTAGAGTTTTTAGCAAGGAGCTAACTGATCAAATAGTGTTAATTTAGGTGTTGGTAACTTAAGCAAGCTATAAAGTAATATTTATTACTTACAAAATAACAGTGTTTGGAAAGAACGTCGTTCATGAACGCACGTTCACGCGTTCACGTTCATATGTAGTGAACGATACGTGAACGTCACTCGTTTTTTGCTAATAGAACGTGAACGTGAACGACGTTTATATTTTTAATGAATTTGATCAATTTATTTACCATTTAATAAATATTATATTATGTATAAAATAATTAATTATATTATAATAATAATATTTTCATTTTTTCCCATTATAATTCCTACAATATTTGTTTAATTGCAAAATATATAAATTAAATACGTGAAATTCCAGTGTCCCCGGCTAGAAATACAACAATAATGTTATGATTTCCATGAATTTGTAATAAACCTAATCGGTTTATCATGAATAGGTAAAGTGTATATCTATTATGGTATAATAGATATACGTTTATGGGTTTTTAATTTTTATATTGACTGCAGGCTAACGATTCATAAAAAAAAAAATTAAATGAACGCGACCCGATGAACGCGTTCGTTTTTTAAAAGAACGTGAACGTGAACGCGTTCGTTTAAAAAAACACGAACGTGAACTTGAACGAGTTCCTTTTTTAACGACTGAACGTGAACGTGAACGAGTTCATTTTTTTAGTGAACGTTCCGAACACTGCAAAATAATAGAAACAAAGATAAAATGGCATGAATTAGGTAGAAAATGTGTTTAATAAGTTCTAATTATATTACTCCCTTGACTGCTTGAAGTGTGTATACAAAATAGTATTTAGTTAACCTAAATAGCAGCTTAGACATTTGCAATGTTCAATATAAATTATACGTCATTACTCATTAATATAATAAATTACCAATTAGTGTTGCTATATGCAATATCGTAGGTACTAAACTTTTTAGCTCAAAAATGTAATAATAAAAAATACTAAATAGTTGTATTTACAACTAATATTTTATAGATGTAATGAAGTTGTAATTTGCATCTATAATTATTGATGTTTATAAATAACAATATAATGTTTAGTGTATTTTATAAATTTTTATTCCATAGCAATTATTTAAACAGACTTATATTTAAATAATAAATAAATTATAATATACATTTATAAATTATAAGCTATTTCCTCGTATTATCAAGATGTTTTCCAACATTTGACTGGATAATGAAGATCTTAAGTCTGACAAAATGAACTTAAGTCCTGAGAAACTGCGTTCCACACTCACCTAAAGTGATTAATTAATTAACATTAATATAAGTAATTTAAAAAAAAAACAATGGTGTTTAATGCTTATTATATAATATATGACCATTTCACTCAATTAATATGTAGGTACATACTACATAGTACCTACATTCATTTAAAACTTTAAAAGCACAAGAACAATTTACCTGAGTAGCTGGTACAGCCATAACAATTTCTGCAAGCTCAAATAACTGAGGCATTTCATTTTTCTTTGCCAACCAATACTGAACCACATTTTCCTTATAATGAACTCTATCGGTATTTGCAAAATCTTCAATTTTTTTTTTTATATCATTAATTGAATTATTGAGGTTAATGCTATTAGCTGTAGATATAGGTTGTGAAGTTGTTCTTATAAACTCTTCAAAATCATCTGTGATGACACTTGTTTCTTTTTCTAAAGAATTAGAATCGTCATCTAGGGCTGCTGGCTCAACCAATTCCTTATTTGAATTCTGAAATCAAATATTTCTAAGTTGAAATTGCATTCTAAAATAATATTATGTTTATTGTTACAATTTATTAATTTAACTTGTTGAAGCTAAATTTGAACAAAGTAATTATGCAAACCATTTACTAAGATTTCTATGAGCTACTTTGAATTAAAATGAATATTGAATATACATCCAATGTATTTTCATAACTGTCTAAATTCAGTTAATTTATTGCATTTTAACATTATTTAGTTTCAATTAAAAGATAAAAATTATCATACATTTTTATTTCTTACTAACCTCTATTGCTATTGCCGTTAACGAAAGGGACTCTTTCAGTGACCATGTTGTAAGCAGATGACTAACAGCTTTTTTTTTAGTAGCAGCATTAAGTAGGCACAAATAACGAGGATCTAAATAAATGGCTGCAAAATAATTAATTATTAAGCAATTTTCTTTATATTTTAAATTATAAATTTATAAATCATAATAGTTTACTATGTATTACTTTACAAGGTAATAGTTCTAGTAAACTTATCAATCACTTATAAATTATAAATATATTAAGTTGCTAGTAGCAACTTACTACTCACTTGCAATAAAAACATCATTTTCTAATAATTTGTCTTGGCGAATCTTCATAAAATGCAAAACTGATTTTGAAATGGACGTATTGATTAGATTTAATTTATTTTGTGTTTGAATCCAAATTCCATAGAAATCCCCCAGTGTTAAATCTTTTTTTTGTAACAATTTAGTACACAAAAATGCTGGTTGAAGGGATTTTACCTAAGCAAACAACAGTATTAGAAAAAACAATATTAAAATTAGATACCGACAATCGACATGTATAAGTGAGTTAGTACTTAGTAGTATGAATTCATAATTTTTGCTTTGATTACCAAATTATCAATACGATCCCAATCTCGTGTACTTAAAAATAAATCTGTATTAATTAGTTGGTGGTCTGTACAAAAAGGTTTAAGCTCAATTAAACGTAATAACATAAGATATGTAGAATTCCACCTTGTAACTATGTCAAGAATACATAAATTCATATTTTCTTTTTTTAAATTTCTGCATATGATTGAGTTCTTAGTACTTTTACAACCTATACAAATAATTTAGTTTAAATTAAAATAGGCATATTGTAAAATTTAAATTATTAACATTTGACTAATTACTTATGCAAAATTGCAAAGTATATAAAAGTATCAATTATGAAATAAAAAAGTTTTAACATATTTACTTTACGTGTTTTAGTTAATAGTTTTTGAATTGAGGGTTCTTTCAGTCCACTTTCAACACACAGTTGAAATGTGTGCACAGAACATCTTATACATTGAGTGATACAATTTACTTCAATATTATTGTTTAGTGCTGTAGCAACCTCATCTTGTAACACATCAACATTGAATGTGATATCTGTTTCTGATACAATTTCATTAATAGCGTTTTCACTCAGATCAGAGTCATCTAAAATTTAATACATGGTAAATAAGTCATAAATTATTAATGGGGAAAAAAGTAGGTAGGTAGTTTTCTTTAAAATTATTTCATTTGTATTTAAATTGAAATATTTTATGTACTATGTATATTTTATTTTTATGTGATGATATTAAATAGTACTGTTGTCAATTTTTATTTAATTACCAAGGAAAATATCAACTTCAATGATTCAAAACCATAATATATAAAATAATTAGTACATTTTTTTTAAATAGGCATCTACTCTTACAAATAATTTCTAACAAATATTAATTATTTAACAAACAGTTTTATAATTATTTCAAGTACATACCATTTAAAATATTAGTTACTTCCTCTTCAGATTCATCTTCAGATTCATCGTCAAACTCTTGGTCTTCTGTATTTTCGTTAAATATCTTTACCATTTTTACAATGTTGGCACCATTATCACATGTTATAGAGTACACTTGGCGCTTATTAATGTCATATTTCTTTAAGATAATTAATAGCTGGCAAACACACAAAAAGAAAAAGAAATACACAATTCATTAGTTTAAAATAAATATTTTAGGAAGTAATAATCTGACTTGAAATTAATTTACATAAATTCAAATTAATTATACATACTATTTCCTTTAAGTAGTCAGAAGAATGTCGACTCAAAAGTTCCGGCATCCCTAGGGTTTTGATGTGTAATTTGCCATCCTTAATGTACTGAACATTAACACCAAGGATGGATCGATTTAGTCTTGTAACACAATCTACTTTTAAGGAAATTAGCTTTCCAATAACATCA
>JANEHU010004453.1:0-59066 GCA_027563435.1 Nasonovia ribisnigri
ATCTAAGGTTGACACAATAACTGTGATCACAACTTGAAAGTATGATTGGATGTAAATATTGTAAAAGTCATTATTTTTTATTTATTTTTTTTGGCAGAATTTTGATTGGGCACCCGAAGGTTTCTGCTATGCCTGGGCGGGGTATGACGGAAAAGTCATAATTATAATAATTATTTATCAGCATGTATCGTCTCCGTCTCACAAGTGGGTATTAATTTCAGCTGATCATTTAATCATCAAGGAAAGTTTTGAGATTTGGAGCAACTTTATAACGTATTCCAATAATTTTATTTTAGACCAATATTGAAGCATTCTCTGGAGGGTGGTTTTGGTCACACAGCGTGAACAAATATTTCTACTTATGATACAAAAGCGCATCTCTTTCTCCATCCTCTGATATTAAAAGCCCAGATTCTCAACAGAAAAAATTATGACAAAATTATAAATCAAGTCACGACAGTCTCTCTTTTGTAACAATATTTCTGATTTCATTGATTTTTAGCATTTGTACAGTTAGGGAAAATAGAAGACGATATCGTTTGCACAAGATTGTGACTAAAGTATATGACATATATTTACCTAATAATTTTGAATTATGGGCATTAACCTTATTTGTTTTTTGTAGGTTGTTTATATGGTTGAGAAAAGATTGTTTAAAATAATTGTGTTTATGTATGGCAAGGATTTGTTGCTAAAAATCCCAGGTGGTCACCCATCCGGGAGCTAGCAATACCGGCCGATAAGTACACTCAGAGCGTTTCTTTGTTTCGAGCGTGGCCTCGCACCACTTTATTTTTTTTATAGATAACAGTCGCTTGACAGCTCGACCTAATAAGGTGACCGGATACGTCTCTTTTTCGATAAATGTGAAATTCTCAATCAATTTAAATACTAAAGATTAATATCTTGCAGACGGCATAATTTGAAAGAGAGACTGTGTGAACTGTGCAGTAACATAATATTGTCATTATATATATTCTTCATCAACTTTAATAAGTCAATATTACCTTAATTAAAAATTAAAAACAGAGACTTGTTTCGTGAAAAGATTCACCACCACTCCAGATAGTACTTCTCGCCAATATTATTGATTTTGATTTAGTGTACCTAAGCCTACAAATAGACAATAGTTACACTCAGCCAATCAAAACTAGAATATTATATTAGTTAAATTAAACTCCAAATGTACCTATTTTATGTGAAATAACGGTGCCTAGCCTTCCATTATAATTTTTTATGAATATATTATAAGTAAAAGCTCAAATTTAGCAATTATACTTATTACATTTTCCTAGTATTTTAACAGAAATTATTAAGCGAAAAATATTGAATTACCTATATTATGGACAGTGAGACATGGGACATGCTAAAATAAGTCAATAGTTCATGGTTTTATATAATTTATAATAATATTAATTTCAGTAATATATTTTTTCATAAATAAATATTTTATAAAGTTGGTTTTAATGTTTGAACTTTTTGTACATATTATTTTGGGAGATATCTATTATTACTACATCTTTACTAATATGCGTCTCAATGTACTCTGGTTTCCACTACTCATCATCATTACTTATTAGTAATTATATTTACTTCCAATCATACCGACCACAGTTAATGTTAAATGTCAACAATCAACAGCTTCATCAACTTGATGACACTTAATAGGATGTCTGATTTTTGCGCACCACTTATTTCTCTCTGACCCACGCACAACTAGGGGGTGGCTAAGAGAGGCTTAGCATGCCAAAACTTGTAATAGCCTCCCCCACAACTATTTTCATTTTTTCGACTATTAATGCTCACACAGCCTAGCCGTGCGCAAGAACCGTCACTGGGTGAGTGTTCTTAGATTGAATTTAACCATTACCCAACTTTAGTATTATATAACTCTTTCACTAATGAATTATTATTTTTTTCCAGTGCTGGAATTAAATATTATTTTTTTTTATTATATATTTTGAATATTTTGCATATTGTGATAATTTAAAAATTAATAAATTACACATTTTTTTTTTTACATTTCTTTATTAATTATACTTAATTATTATTATTTTTTTTTGTGTGCCTTTTGATTTCTCTTATAATTTTAAATTATTATTTTGGTATTGGATATTTTTTAAACTTTATAACTTAAAGTATTAACAAATCATAAACTTTTTTTTATTTTTTTTTTCTCTTGATTTTTCTTAGAATTGTATGCTTTTTCTGTACCTAGTGGATATTTTACATTTTGTGATACTTAAGGTATTAAACTTTTATTTTAATTTTTTCACTACTTTTATATTACTTATTATTTTTTTTACACAATTTAACCATTACCCAATTTTAATATTATATAATTCTTTCACCGTTGATTATTTTTTTTCCCAGTGGCCGGGATTAAAGTTTATTTTTTAATTTAATTTTTTTGTATTATATAATATATTGAATATTTCACATATTTTGATAATTTAATATTAATAAATCATACATTTGATTATTGATTAAACTTAAATTATTATTTTCTTGTCTGTCTTTGGATTTTTATAATAATTTTTGCATTTTTTTTAATTGAATATTTTGCATTTTGTTATACTTTGATATTAATTATTTCATAAACTTTTTTTAAAAATTTTTATTACCTTGACTTAACTTAAAAATTATTTTTTTGTACGTCATGTCTGAATTTTTCTTATTTATTTTATGAATTTTTGTTTGTAGTTCATATTTTGCATATTTTAGTACTTCAAATATTTAAATATTTGTTAAATTTTTATTTTTTTATTTTTTTACTACCTAGACATAACTTATTATTATTATTATTATTTTGTTTGTTTGTGCGTGGGTCAAATATGGAATAGTGCGCTGACATCCTAACCGGCAACCGATCTTTTTATTCTATCCTATCTCATAAGAAGGTAAGTTAGATAAACTTATATGGTTAGTTGACGCTATAGTGATGATTGACGACTTCCATCACAACTCGCAAGGTTTCCAATGATCATTTCCTACTAACTATATATGTATTCAATATTGTAAACATAACAATGAAAGATAATATTTAAATATTATTCTCTCCTCTCACCCCTCTCTTTCCCCCAACATTTATAACTCTCTCAACCTCTCTCAAAACCTCCTCACAATCTCTATCACAACCTCTCTTACAACTTGTCTCACTACCTGTCTCACAATCTCTCTCAAAACCTCTCTCACAACCTCTCTCAAAACCTCTCTCACAACCTCTCTCAAAACTTCTCTCACAACTTGTCTCACTACCTGTCTCACAATCTCTCTCAAAACCTCTCTCACAACCGCTCTCATCACCTCTCTCACAACCTCTCTCATAACCTCTCTCACAAACTCTTTCACAACCTCTCGCAACTGCTATTCTCACTCCACTAACCTACACTTAAAAATATCGTACCTGACTAATTTCCTAATTTTTATCACGACTTTATTCATGGCTGGAATAGTGTTATTATACCAGTAGTTAAAATAAAAATAATTTAAAAAGTTGAGGGCAATACACACCCTGATCAATGAACAATACCTGATAAAAAAGAAAACTACTGAAAAAATAAATAGGTACATACCATGTGTTCGAACCAAAATCTGATATACAACTTAGTCTTCGAAATACTGCAACGTTTACACGCTATTCATCTGCTTATAATAATACATTATTATTCCTAGTTGGCAAATTTTCACTGACGAATACCATCTCTGAAATAACATGTAGCCTGCAGTAAAATGTTCAACAATATTCTTATGACCTACACGTTACACATATTATATATTGAGTAGTAGCTTTTCTGATAGGAAAGTGAATCTTGTTGGTACTTTGAGGGGTAAAAATTTCCCAGTAGTTTTCATGAGCGCCGAGAGAAACAAATGACAAATTTAAGGAAAAACGGCAATTTTTACGAAAAACCGATTTTTGACCAAATCGATTTTGGTTTTTGAAGTAACTCTAAAAGAAATGACTGTATATACATGACATTTTGACCGAATGCTTATATACGTATTGTTGTATACTATTGTGCTTATATTTTCTACACACCCTAGCATTTTCAAAATATTCTGATATATTTTGAGCTGTTACCGGACATTTTCATTTTCCAATTTTTTTAGGTTCTTTTTCTATATATTTCTATAAAACTTTATTTGTGGGGTAAAAAACTTGAAAATTTAATACAAGGCTCTTAATATATTGTTACATTAATATAATATGAAAAATATTAAAATCTGTTGTCACAAATTTTTTTTATAACCATTTAAAGTTTAAATATTGACAAAATACGTAAAAATCACGACAATGTGCAAACTATTTTTAGATAGAAATTCATAAAAAATTTACTTTTTAAATCTAAGATTTGAAAATGTAACACATGATTTCTCATAAGTTTTGTTAAGTTTATCAAAAAACAAAAAAAAAAACAATAGATACCAAGTCAAATGAGCGTTTGAACTTATATTTTTACCACATTGGATATTCACTCGATTTCTCATGTAGCGATATTATCTAATTTTGTTGTAATTCAAAAATGAATAACTGTAGATACTTATAAAACTTCACTGAATGTATTTATATTAGCATTTCTATACACCTATTTTTATTTTTCGGGCAAAAAATCATGAAAATTTTATACAGGGCTCTTGATATATTATACAATAGCAATTTAAAAATATTAAAAATACATTGGAACGAATTTTTTTATAGACATTTAAAGTTAAAATTTCTTCAAAATTCGTCATAATTTCGACCATCGAATGTTAAGAGTAATCTTGTTCCTTTCACAAAATGTGTTTTAATTATTCTTAATTTAATTTATATTTATACTTTTGGCATTTAATACGTAGAAATAAATATTTAATTTAACTCTTATAAGTAAATTTAAGCCCCAAAATAATATGAAAACAAACTTACGCGTAAACATCGACTCTTTCGGTGAAACCTAACAGTGCAGACGTACAATATATTCACCGGTCCTGAAGAAACGGCTATCTTCATCCGTCTTCATCTCGCTCAGAACTAAAACTGTAAAATATCGAATATTTAATGAAAATAAACTGAACGTAACAAAATGTGAGGGTTCGTGTTATAAATAAAATAAGGTATATTTTAAGATGATAACATTATGTTTAACGTACTGTCTATTGTTGGCTTATTTTATTTTTTTTGTTCACTGAAATTATTAGAATCGTTAATCGTCTCCGACGAATGTCGACAATTGGCGATTGCCATAGACGATTTAATATGATAAATCCATAGAACTTATATACTCGGTACCTACCTATAGAGTATACGGTCTAATGGTTTGGTATGGCGCGGTGTGTACAGTCAATTGCGGAAACGCTCTGAGTGTACGTATCGGCCGGCGTTGCTAGTTCCCGGATGGGTGACCAGCCGGGATTTTTAGCAACGAGTCCTTGCCACTCATACAAAAACGTGTTTCAACTAACCGTGGGTATAATGGCCATAATTGCAGGACTTAAGCTCAATAAAAAAAAAAAAAAAAAGTAAGTATACGGTCTACACTCTATTGATAAATCATATCATATTCTTTTACATTTACACAAATCTTTGTGATTGATAATACTTATCGGACTTTTTATACAGACTTTAAAAGTTCATATTTTTAAAAAATTCATCATAATTTCGACATTTGCATAATATTTTGTAGTCAGATATTCGTACAACATTTTCTCTGTTTTGTTAATTTACAGGTTTATAATAATCACATCAAATCGACAGTACATTTACCGACTATACCAACTAGATTTATAAAATTCCAATCCAACAATTTCACCGAATACCGTCTAATTTAAAATTAATAATAATTAGGTATTTAATATGTTAATATAAATTGTATCTGGTATATTTTATATTTTATAATCATCAATCATGTGTGATTAGAATGATGTGTTTTTCTAATTTTTAATCTGTAGCTTTGATTTTTAACTTCAGTATCTTTTGTTTTCCGATGGGAAATTGAATTTAGTAGATGCATTCGGGAAGTCTAAATTTATAATGCCTAAACAAAAAAAAAATTCAAAAAAAAACTGGTATTTTTACACAAAATTGGTTTTCGGTAAAATCGATTATGGTACTCTGTGTAAGTGTAACTAAAATATGTTCTGTAGTCCGTAGATACATGAAGTTTTCATTTAATGTTTATATTAGCATTTTCTATACACCAGAAATTATTTTGATACATGTTGTGCTATTTATAGCCATATAACATTTTCGATTATTAATTTTTTTTTATAACTAAGTATTTGAAAATTGGATACAAGATTTCTTATAATTTTTCTATTTTTATTAAAAAAATTTAGGTTAAAATATCCAAGTACGAAAATTGTTTTTCGTATACAATGAAATTACCTACCTCTTAATAGGTACCTGTACAACATCATTGAGTTTAAATTTAACACAATACATTACAGTGTCCCTCTTGTAACCGTTAATTTATAATTAATTGTATTAATATACTATTATTATATTCTACGACCTGTGTGTGCCGTCGTCACCTGAGCTTACGTATTTTATACGCACGTAAAATATGCATCTACGTCACCAAAGTAGCAGATTGTCCGCGCGTAGCAATAAATATTAATTTTAAAACTAAAAAGCAAATGTAAGCCCCTAAAGAATAGGTAGTCAAACTTACGTATATGTCGACTCTTCAGGTTGAATATAGGTTTGCCATGTCTAGAGTACATATTCCATATTATCAAAGAACTGCTATTTCTTCATCCGTCTTCATCTCGCACTGAAATAATAGTATCGAGATTTTTTATGAAATTAACTTGAGCATAATGAAATATATGAATAAATGTTGTATAGGTACAATATTACTGTTTAACGACTTGTCTGTTCATTGTTGGCCTATTAATTTTTTTTTGTTCTTTGAAATTATTAGAACTGCGAATCGTCTCCGACGAATGACCAGGATTGTCGTTTGTCATAGATGATATAGATATTACAATATGATATCGACATCAGTTTTTAATTTGCTTACTTCTTTAGATGAGACCATTAATTTTTATTGCATAATTCAAAATACAATAATCTTCAGAGTATTTAAATTCTAATAAACTAATGACAAGAAACTCTGTTTAATAATAATAAAAATATGGAAGAGGAAAGTGGGAGCCCGCAGGCAGATACTTTTTAGGAGTTAGAAAATTAGGATGGCACAATGATGTTTATGTTAAAAAAAATTTATATAAGTGAATCATTAATATTTAAAATTAGAAAAAAAATTTTTGAAGGGGAACGTTTGAGCCCGCTGGCAAATACTTTTTAAGGAGTGAGAAAATTAAATTTAGAAAAAAATTAATATGGCACCAAGTTGTTTATGTTCAAACGAAATGTTTAAAAAAAAAAAAAATTGTTTAAAAAATCTGTTAGTAAATCATTAATATTTTAATTGATAAAAAAATTTTTTGAAGGGGAACGTTTGCGCCCGCAGGCAAATACTTTTTCAGGAGTAAGAAAATTTGATTTAGAAAAAAGTTATATGCACTAGGTTTATGATCTTTCAAATTTGGTTTAGACATATCTACAAGAATTAGATTGTTAAAAAAAAATATGGAAGAGGAAAGTGGGAGCCCGCAGGCAAATACTTTTAAAGGAGTGAGAAAAAAAAATTAATATGGCAACTGGTTGTAAAATTTTTTAAAAAAATCATTAATATTATATAATTTGATAAAAAAATTTTGAAGGGGAACGTTTGAGCCCGCAGGCAACTACTTTTAAGGAGTAATAAAATTAAATTTAGAAAAAAATTAATACGGCACCTGGATGTTTATGTTTAAAAAATCTATATAAGTGAATCGTTAATATTTAAAATTAGAAAAAAAATTTTTGAAGGGGAACGTTTGAGCCCGCAGGCAAATACTTTTTAAGGAGTGAGAAAATTAAATTTAGAAAAAAATTAATATGGCACAAAGATGTTTATGTTCAAACAAAATGTTTAAAAAAAAAAAAAATTGTTTAAAAAATCTATGTTAGTAAATCATTAATATTTTAATTGATAAAAAAATTTTTTGAAGCGGAACGTTTGCGCCCGCAGGCAAATACTTTTTCAGGAGTAAGAAAATTTAATTTAGAAAAAAGTTATATGCACTAGGTTTATGATCTTTCAAATTTGGTTTAGAAATATCTACAAGAATTAGATTGATAAAAAAAAATATGGAAGAGGAAAGTGGGAGCCCGCAGGCAAATACTTTTTAAGGAGTAAGAAAATTAAATATAGAAAAAAATTAATACGGCACCTGGATGATGTGCCATTTAAAGAATAAAAAACGTTGTATTAATCTGTGATTTATTATTATTAATAATATTGTTACAATATTTTAGATTCTGAGCGGAGCGATGAATGTATTGATTTTATAATGATGTGTGTTTTTTTATTTTTTTTTTTGTGTCTGTCGTCACCTTTTAGGACAGAAAAAAATGCTTCGATTTTCTTCAATAGTACTTTTTCTGATAGGAAAGTGAATCTAGTTGGTACTTTGGGGGGTAAAAAGTTAAAATTTCCCAGTAGTTTTCATGAACGCCGTGAAAAACAAATGAAAAGTTAAGGAAAAAACGGGAATTTTTACGGAAAATTTTCGACAAAATCGATTTTGGTTTTTGGTATAACTCTAAAAGAAATGACCGTAGTTACATGAAATTTTGACTGAATGTTTATAGAAGCATTTTCTACACACCATAGCATTTTCAAAATATTCTGATTTATTTTAAACTTTTAACGGACATTTTCAGTTTTCAATTTTTTTAGTTTTTTTTTCTATAAATGTCAATAAAATTTTATTTGTTGGGTAAAAAATCTTGAAAATTTAAAAGTAGGCTTCTAATATAAAGTTTCAAAGGCAGATGACAAATATTAAAAATCCGTAGTCACAATTTTTTTTTATAGGTTGATTACCTATACTTCGATTAAGTTCAAATTTTGACAAAATACGTAAAAATGACGAAAATGTGCAATTTATTTTGAGTTGGAAATTCATAAAAATTTTTCTTTTTATATCTAAGGTTTGAAAATGTAGTACAAGATTCCTCATTAGTTTGTCTAATTTTATCAATAAAAAAATGTTTTTAAGCAAGTCAATACAAATTTTTATGAGCATTTTAATTTCAAATTTTTACAAGATTAGATATTCACGCGATTTCTCATGTAGCGATTTTTTTTATTTTGTTGCAATTCAAAAACGAATAACTGTAGATGCATGAAAATTTCATTGAATGTGTATATTAGCATTTTCTATACACCATCTAAATTTGAATATATTTAAGTGTTTTTGAGCTTTTTATGGACCATTTAAATTTTAAATTTTTTTTTTAATAAATACCAATAAATATGTATTTGTTGGGCCAAAAATAATGAAAATTTAATACAAGGCTCCTGATATATTGTTACGATAGCAGTTGAAATATATTAAAAATACATAGGCACATTTTTTTTTATAAGCATTTAAAGTTCAAATTTTTACAAAATTCATCAAAATCTCGAAAATAATCAATCATTGTAATTAAACAATTATAAAATGTTCAGTTTTCTTAACTAAGGATTGAAAATTTAAAATAAAGATTCTAATAAATAGTACATACTGTATTCAAAAAATCTAAAAAATATTTAAACACAGTTATTTTTTATAGACATTTTAAGTTCAAATTTGGACGGAATTACATATTAAAATCAATTTTGTAAAAGTATACATTATAATATTTTTCTAGAATCAATGTTAGGTTAATAATTAAATAATATGAATACCTAATGTTAATTCAACTTAGCAGCTACTGTAAAATAACAATATCAATTTAATTTAAAATATCCTAGACTGACATACCGTCTCCGCTCAGAATCGTTTTTCGTGTACAATGATTTTATATCATTGAATTCAAATTTAATACCATCATTACCATCCATTATACAGTGACCTACTTGTAAACTACTGTTCACTGTTCAGCAGAGCGACATCCACGTGACCCCCTTCTTTTTTGTTGTAGTTCTTCAAAATTAATTACGTAAACACACACATTAAACTATAGCTTTACAAGTATTCCAGAAGAATTCATCGTAGTTCAAAAATTCAGGGTAATTGGTTTGAAATTAAATTAGAGTAATATAATACACCGATTACCTAAGGTTAAAAACATATCAATTTATAAAAAGTGAACCACTCAGACTGTCCACGTACCTTCTAACTCGAAAGTTAGTTGCGATCATCGTCGCTGAATAGTCCAACTGCGTAGGCAGAAGACCATCAGCCGCCTCACGCTCTGGTACATGGACGAACTCATCATCGCGGCCAATGACGACTCCAGATTTGCTCCTGGAGGGGACGATGCATACTACAGAAATGATCCTGTGAAGTATGATCTTAAAGTTCTCGTTGCACGACGACCGGTACTTATGCAGTGCGCAGTCCGGTAAAACGTGGCAGACTCGTTACTTTCGACCACTGGATTATGGCATACCGGTACCGCTTGAGGTCGTTCGGAGCGATGGGCCCTTACATAGGAATGTATTACGCTTTTCCGGCTTGGAATCGGTACCAGAAAAACGTTTCGCTCGTTCGGAAAACGTCAACGCTCCGCTTCTTGTTGTGACGTTTAATGAACGTACCGCTACAGAGCCATCTACCGTCGTTCAATTGAAGCTCTACCACGGACGAGCTGCCGAGTTCCGATGCGCGACGTAATTACGAGTGCGCGCCGACAGATGTCGCTGCCGTTACCGAAAACTAGAAAACCTTTATAATAAAATATTGTATTACTCTTTAGGCCACTAGGCTCTCTACAGAAAACCGCGTGCGTCGTACTACAAATTATATGAATTTTATTTTCATATAAACTGTGGCCATATTATTTTAATACAGAATAGCTGTAATTTTTAATAATGACGTGTCGCCATGTAAATCATACCACAATGTCATTAAATCTGCTCCCAGGTTAGAGTACTTATGCTTATTGTAAATATAAAAATATTACATTTACAGATTGTACCTGTAATAATATAATGTATAAAGTAACACATAATATACGATAAACATAACAAAATACCAATATACTGTATTATTGTTAGCATCAGAGGCATTACAGACGAAAACATTTTTTAAATAATTTTAATTCCATTTAATATGGGATATATTTAATTGTTATAGACTATTAATCAGTTACTATTTTCGGAAATAATGCATCGGTAGAAAATAGAAAGAATATTTTCATCACTAACTATTTTTTATGGACTAATGTAATTAAAAGTAGGTGTTTAATATTTTAGTCCTGTTTGTTAAATTTTTAAATATCGTCAGTGGTCACCGTAGGGCTAAGACAACCTGCAATTGTCAATTGTCAAGTAATTTAATTTTTGCCTCTCTTTTCGAATAAAAAAAGTTCAACTACTTAATATTAATATAATTGTATGCAACAAAATTCTCCGAAAAATATTTTTACTTTGGAATAATGAAATTAAAAATGTTTTATAAATAATATTGTAAATTATAATATGGAAAACAAAAAGAAAATTTTTTTCAAAATAATGAGTGACTTTCGTTTAGTAAATCGCCACGTGCCCACGTATATTATAATATTATATTAAAATATTATCTTATAGTTTCGACATTTTATTTCACTATCGAACGAATATAATAAATATAACATATTTTATAAATTCCACTCATTAGCTGAATAAAAAAATATATATATTAGATTATATTATATAACATATTATACTGCCACATTCTATACCGCTTTTAGGAAAAAAATAGGATACTGACTCATGACAGATTTCATTTTTTTTTTTACGAAAGATAACTCGTTAATCGGTTTTTATTTATCTAACAGGATGAATTCATTTCCTTTGGAAAAGTTATATTCATCGTGTGCATTTGGACCATTAGTATTTTGCAATAAACACATCGTGACGGTTATTTTTTTGTTATTATAATTTTCATCGTTTTCCAATAATTAATTGTGGATTAGTATTTTACAATATTTTATTTATACTTATGTAACGAGGTTAACGCTTTTTTTTTGGAATCTAACGTATGATTTTGACAGTTAGCTGCCACTAAAAAAGCTATTACATGTTACAGTAATCATCGGCAATAAATAATAATACTGATTTATATTATAAATTAAACAGACTAAGTCGTATGTATGTTATATTTTATTTGTACCTATTATTATTATTATATTTTTATAAATACCTACTACGAAGTATAATATTATGATTTATGATTAAAAACCTGTATTAAAATGTACATTCTTATTATAGTTATTAGATATCATAATATAGTATATAAGCATAGTAGCCAATAGGTATAATATAGTGAAATATTATCTAAAATGACAAACTATTTTTATTTAAAATAAACAGCAAAAACTGTAAAAGTGTACAACGATAGAATTACCGACGACGTACTATAGACGTGTTTGCAATTGTTTCACAACTATAAAATATTTATCTTTTGGTAATTTCTTAAGTCCTACTTTAATAAATATTATGTTATTATAATAGAGTTATTTATAATATCAAATATGTATAAGCAGTTGTACAGATAAGTCTGAATACTCTTACTGTTCATGGGGTACAGTGTGTTCAAGTTTTAATATGATTACTAATTCCTAATTAGTAATTAGTAAAATGTGGTGTTTTGTTCATTATGCCAATTAATCAAACAATCACCACATTGCATTATATTATATGAGGCATTTATAATTTTTAACTTTCAGTTGAGCTAAAAAACTATCGTTTCATATAGGTACATAGTTAGTAATTACAAAATTAAAATTTACATTAACAGCCAGTCAAAAGTTTATGCGAGCAATGATCAATCACATATATTACCCGACTAGGTCCGGATTAAAAATAAAAATTAATTATAATATACAGAACTTGTTTTTGTAACACATCTAGATAAACAGTTATAACTTGAGTTCCAAAAATTGATAACTTTTAGTTAAAAGTATATTATACAGATTGTTTGAACGAAGATGTATGAACTGACAAATTAGATTTATCGATATTTTTATAACTTTCAAGAGATGGCCCTGAAAGTACCTATAGATATTATTTTCTTATAGTGACATGAAAATAAGTTTTTCAATATTCCTGTAAGTGTTTTTTGAGTAGTTACAGTTTTGAACTAGGTGTGAGTGTGTTGCAGTTTATGTTCTATGTTAAAAAGAAATTTTTTTTCTAAGTTTGTTCACCGCCACATTTTAGGTGTAGTTTAAACTGCTTCCGGAAGTCTAAAGTTGAGATATCAGGGAGGTTTGGACACAAAACCTTCCTGATATCTCTAAAGCATCTTAGAACAATCTTTTACCACACTTTCGACAAAATTGTTTAACTAGTTTTTGAGTCTAAAAACTTTAAAAGTGTATACCAATGTTTATATATAAACATTGTATAAATATATACAACCGCAGTACCGCACGTGCATTGACTTTTACAAATAAGCTATTATAGATCGATTAACATTATTTATGCAGTCTTATAAGAAGACAACATCACCTGTTTTATATTCTTAGGTATTCTCATATCTACATTATAATTAAATAATAGAAATAAAAATAGTATAAATCACACATTTTGTATGAGACAAGATTACACATTGATTTAATAGTAAGAAGTGTATGTAATAATTGTAGATTATATTTAGGTTTAGGTTTTAATATAACTTGGCTAACTATAGCGACTCCAAAGGTTTATTATTTGTTTGCGATGCCAATATATTGTACAAGTATGGTTTATAACATAATATATAATATAATGCTTTAAAAGAATCTATTAAATATAAATTACTATTTCATATTTTATACTTATGAAAGAAATAAAGACTTTCACTTTTGATTTGGGTAAGGAAGTATGAAATGTATTGTAGTTAAAAGTTTTTCTTTATTCTAAAATGAGAAAAACAAGTATCAAAATAATCAGCTATACTGAGCAAGAGGTACAATATAGATTACAAAATTGATTACTTTCTTATTTCAAAAAATAATTTTAGAAAATGTTTTAATGTAACACACGCATTAAAAATGTTTGCATCATTTATAAAAATTATATCAAGTAAAACCACTAACTTATATATATTTAATCTATAAAACTGATAATCTAAATAACATTTTTTTTTCTTTGTATCTTTAGTAAAATATAAAAAGTAAATCATATTATCAATAAAATATAAATTTCAAATATATAAAACTTTTTGTAAATGTACTAATTTTGTAAATTTGAACACACAATTTAACCTTTAGGGAGCATCTATAATATTTCTATAAGTATACTACATTCAAGTTAAGAACTGCACCAGTAGCTGACTTGTGGCATTCTTATACACGGTAGGCATACAGGTGGTTGGCTAAGTACAGGTGACAAACACCACTATGGATGTCGAGTATGATTCTTAACTTGAATAGAGTATATTCAATATTATTCTGATGCTAAATGTTATTTAATTATACACATAAGGGTCGCTAGGAATTATGTATTATTTGTATAATAATCAAAAATATTGCTTAAGAATGATACATAAAATCTATATTATATAATTTTGTACTAAACAGAATACAATATTTCATTACAAATATTTTAGAAAATGGTTTTTCTAATTTGGAAAATACACTCATTGTAACACAATACATAAATAGTAAATTTAGAATGTCAAATAAATTTACTTGGAAAAAAAAATATTTGTATAAACTATCTCAAAATAAGCCAATGAATTATACAATAAAAAAAAAAAAATAAAAATATTTTTTAATTAAGCAGTGGTTTTTTTTCTTCAAATGTTACCCTAAAGTTTATAAGATCTCCCTAATTCACTTGACCATATGATACTAATGAGTACAGTATTTATTAATATATAAAATATTAATATGATATTATAAT
The DNA here is from genome assembly GCA_027563435.1 of Nasonovia ribisnigri. Classification (NCBI taxonomy): domain Eukaryota; kingdom Metazoa; phylum Arthropoda; class Insecta; order Hemiptera; family Aphididae; genus Nasonovia; species Nasonovia ribisnigri. The sequence continues at coordinate 14,892 of JANEHU010004453.1, forward strand.
AAATAATTAATTCATATTACCTCATTAATGTGAAAACTAATATTGCTGATATTCAATCCTAAACTCATGACATATTAATAATTATTAATATTATATTGTTTACTTTTATTGATAAGCAACAACTTAGCTGGCATAATAATATATTAATAATAATAATACAGCTAAGTGATAAATTTTTTAACATATCTAAGATATCATTACTTAAATTACTAAAAAAAGTGTTGGAATATGTAAATTAGTGTTAAGTTTTATAGTCAATTTTAATTGTAATGAAATAATTATATTTTATAATTAGCTTCTTATTAAATAATGACAAAGACAAAAAAAAAATCAAATCAAGTTGAGAAAAAAAAATACTGTACTCTAGAGGTAGAGGAGAAGAGGAGTATAGGTTTTGTTAATGGTTCTTTAATTCATTGCTTTTATGCTTCTTTGAGGCGACCGCCATCACCTTCAGATACGTATCGCTTACGAGACGCTCTAAAAATAATATAATTGTAATATTATAGTAATTATGAATATAACATAATATTCAAATACCTAATTAATTAATAATAATATAGTACCTTGTTGGTATCTTAAGCAACACATCCCTTTGCAAAAATCCGGCATTGATGCATTTATCCAAAAAACGTTCAAGGACAGCAGATGCTAATGGAACATCAATAGAAATATCATCGAGAACATCAAATACTCTATCAAAACCCTAAAAAAAAAAATAAAAATAATTTTTAAGCTTATATTTTAAGTTATTTTGTCATACTTTGTTCATCATTTCAGGAGTTATAATAATAGCATCATACAATGCTTTAAGTAATTTGCACATAGAAATTTCAGTATGAGTATTCATAGCTTCAATAACATCAACAACAGCCTGGAAATAAAATTTGGATCACAAAATTAATTATAATGCACTAAAATAGTGAACTAATTCAATCACAATACAAACCTCATAAACAAGTTCATGGTGGAAATGTGGTACTTCCAATTCCAAAATACATCTGATGGCCTCTTGCAGATCACCGGAACATAAATATTCATCCAAAAGCATATTCATTTGTCTCACAAGATACTGCACTGGCCTCAGGCTACCACCAACACCCCAAACATTATCAAGTCTAGTCAGTCCATGTTTTATATTCAACAAGTTGTGAGCCTTGATTAAAGCTTGACTGAAAATAATAAAACAAAGTATATTAGGTAATTTGTGTCACATAATTAGTTATACTATGTTTACTTACTTTGCTAAATCACTGTAGTTTTTCTCTTTGAAGAAGTCTATAATCTTTGGTGGGAGGCAGTCATCTGCAATAGTTCTGGCTAAGAAACAACCGACAACGATAGGAGCTTCAGGAGTATCAAGAATGAGATCAGGAAGGTTAGCCAATATAATATCAAATCCTTGGGCTATTTCCTTTTGCTTAATTAAACGCCCATATAAATCTGATAACAACACAGATGTCATCTCCCTCTGAGATGGTTTGTGCTCGAGAGCTATTTCAACAGCAACTTGAGTTATCTAGAAAAATATGAAGTTTATAAGTATGTTTCTTTATTATTGAAAAATGTAATACTTACCAAATGCCATTTGCTAACTATGTTTAGGTCGCTTAATGTCATTGCTGCTTCATCAGTATCACCATGTTCATAATACTCAAGAATATTAAATGTAATGGAATTCTAAATAAAAAAAAAATGAGATATAAGACAATGTACATAAGTCAAAATGGTTGAATGATTGTTGATATTCTTTTTATTTTTTTTTCAAATAGTAGTTGTTTTGTTCATAAAATTCAAAAAAATTAGTTTGTGTATTTAATATTTATGTCAGTAACTTTTTTTAAATTAAAATAGCAAATCTTATTTGAAAAAAAATGTTCAACATGATTATTATGAATCATACTATATTAGGTATATTGGTCAAATTAAAATAACTGATTTTGTGTTTCATAAAAAATCAATGGATTTCCAAACAGATTTCTACATTGACTAGTCTCATTAAATAGGAGGATTAATATGAAAATCACAAAATTACTGGCTTTATGTGTAGCTTCCAAAATAACTATAATTATCAAAAATATCAACTGTTTTTAATAATTAGATTAATTATTAGATTAACTAATACAAATCCAACCTTTAAAGCCGTAAAATTAAGTTTGAAATATAATTTATACATTGTTATGATTAATAGTTAAGTATAGTTAAACAATTACCTTGAGTTCTTCATCAGATGATTCTGGGGTGATTTCTCGCAGCACAATATTGTCATCATCCAACAAATCACTATCATAATTAGGATCTTTCATATCGATAGCGGCATCCATATCACTCTCTTCACCTAACTTTCCCCAAACACCTTTGCCACCAGCACCACCTAATACACAAAAAATTACAGCTATATATTGTATGTTGAAACAAAGTCAAAACAAATATTGTAGCCATAAATTATAGGAAAATATATTAAAACAATATCTGTTCGTTACTATTTAAATCTAGGTACAAGATAGTTGTAAATTAAAAAAAAAAACTGTTTATTTATTAGGAATATAATTTTATTCAGTATTTGTACATATCCCACACTAGACAGGAATTACTTTAAGGTAACTTTTATTAGTTACAAATGTAAGAAATTGTTGTTTTACAGAAAAACATTTTTAAACTTTTCTCATAGAAATTATTAATGCATAAAAACAAATTAAATTAAATATACCCAGCAATATTCCATCATTGCAAATGTCTAATCATCTTGGATCCTAAAATAGAATAGAATAAAATGTTATCATTAAATAAACAACTAATTCACCTACTTTACAGCTTTGATCAAAATATTATGTTTTGAAAAATAAAAAACTAGTATGTACGTCATAACTTTATTTAAATGCACTTTGATATTTTTTATCTTGATATTGATAAATATAATATAGGTATATACATTTTTTAATTGAGATAATTAATAGATCTGTTAACTCTACTATAGTTTAATCAAAAATATTTATTTGATACTGTTGACCTTCAATGAACAGATTAAAAATTTAAATAGGTATATTTTGTCTAAAGGTATACAAAACTTATCAATAATTTATTGTTAATAATATTTTCAATTATCTTAGTTGATAAAAGTTTACGTCATTAATTTTTGTTTATGGGCTCTAGAAACTACCTAATTAGGTAATGGTATAGAAACCACAATATACGACATACACTTGAAATAAGTATTTTTAATTTAAACTTTCAAGGAAATAGGTTTCACATAAACTTCTGACAAGGTATAAAGTGTTATGTTGTAATAATAATTATATTAAATCTATTTGTTCAGAAGTATCTAAAGTTGAACAAATTGTTTTGCCCAAGTCTATTAATAAATTCTGTTTTGTGCATACACATACATTTGAACGTTAATAATTATGCCAAGTGGACGTAACACCCAAGATACTATATATAGTATCCCCTGATATTAAAAACGGTTTTAAGTTGCAACTATACCAAACGGTCGTTTAAATTCACACGTCCGACACCAACAGCAGACGAGACAGGTCACACACCACACACACGATATCCAAACCTACGGAACGGATCATACAATTCACACGGTCTCTGGGGATCCGACGAGGTGTCTCTCCAAGAAGCACATGGTCGTGACGTGTGCATTACTACGCGACGTGTAAATGACATTATATTAATACACATGACATTCGTGCCGGATAACCGAACAACGGAAAGTGGGTTTACCCTTTTTGATTTCTCCTCTCTTGGTGAAACCGTTCCTGGACTTTCTGTTGTTCTTCCAGCGGCGCTTGAGCTGCACCACGGTGGCCGTGCCGCCGTGCCCGTTGACGATGCCGCTGTCCCGGGACAGGGACTTGGCCAGCCGCTTGGCCTTGCGCTTGACGCGCATCTCCACGGACGTCGGGTCCACGGCCTTGTCCGAATAGTCGCTGTCGCCGGTGATGGTACAGCCGTTGATCACCTCGGACGCTACCACGTCGATGACGGCGTCGTCGACTTCGGCCATGGCGTCGGCGTTTCGGTTTTTCTCGACACCGTTAGAACCTGTCTACGTTATGGGTACACCGGCGCGACACCACCACGCTGAGCGCGTACACGGCAGGGCTGAGCAGGAAGTGGAGGTGGTGGACAGGTTAGGCGTGCGCGCGAAGTCTTTACGGTGGACGTGAACAAAGACGAGAATCGCGCGCGTAAGACCAATACGAAACGAAACAAAACTACATAAAACAATGTCTGTGAAACAGTTGCCGGGACAAAGGCTCGGGGGAGTGTACGTGCAAAAGCGAAACCGTGAAGATTCGACGATGGCTGACGGACAGTGTGGTTGGAACCGACGGCGGTGACGATGTGTGCGGTGGGATAAAAAGCCGATAGGACGATGGGGTCCGCCGATACGCAAAAGCAAAACCGCCGCTTCCAGACGGAATTGCGCAGTTGACGAACCGGGCGCTCCGATTGGACACAGCTGTGCGGCCCGATGTAAACAATAACAGTGACAGCCGTCAAGGTCGGCCACGCTCCGTGCCGGCGAGCGCTGGAAACAAGGAGGTTTCAATATTCGGACGCGTCGGCGTCTAGCTTCGTGTGCGTGTGCGTGCGCAAGTGCGTAAAGTGCGTAGTAGAAAATATCATCCCGTCCCACCCCTCCAGACCGTCGTGACGACGCGGGCACCACACTGTGACCGCCGCGCGTGCGCGAGTGCACGAGCGTGTCAACATCGCCCGTTCGCCGGTGGCCGGTGTTTGGTGTTGTTATTATTGTTATGTAATGTTGTTGTTGTTGTTATTGTTATTGTTGACGGCGTCGCGTGAAAACAACGGCCGCCGGCACGTCAACCATTTTGATTCGTCGTTGGCTTTTCGGACAACCTGCTGCCGCTGCATATATTATTATAATTTATAAATTATAATATATTTTCAATATTATATTAGAGTACTGATAATATTATTATTATTATTATTATTATTATTATTATTATTATTATTATTATACTATTCTAGAGTACTATACTACTATAACAATTTAATATTTTTAATTTTTATACAACGCTCTTTATACATTTTCTAAATTATTTTCACAATTATTGACATGTACATATCTTATTAATAAATAGGTCTATAAATCTGTAATGAAGCGTTGGTACCCTGCACGACTACATGACGCGAGAGTGAGATGTGACGTGTCAATTGTAGCTCTGCTAGTACTTATAAAAAAAATAGGTATAATAGCTCAATATAATATGTGAATCTAGGAACAAAAATCCACGGGAAAATAACCAACATAAAATAAATGTTCCTATAAATAATAGTAGATTTTTTAATTTAATTAATAATATTATAAAGTAGTATTATTATTTTAATTAATATTAATATTATTATTTAGTAATGAATTACTATAAAACGTATTAAACTACTATCTATAAATTTGGCGGAAACGAAAATCAAATCTTTTTTTTCATTTTAGCATAAGCGGAAACGAATAACTCCCGCTCTGAGTCTCTGACATTTATATTTTTAAGATCAGAATTAAAACAAAAACGTTGGATATTTTTTACAGTCAATTTGCAAAACTCAACTACACTGTTAGTTAATTAGTTGTGCCAAGCGTTGGCTGAATAGGTACTGGCATATTACGGGTTCGATCTTCGATGACATAATTATATAATTATAAATTAATATGTGAACCTATCAGGCCTATTATATAATATAATCCTACTGTGGCTCTGACGCTCTGTTATGAATAAAATAATATTCAAAGGAGGACATTACAGCCGCATAATATGTTGTCATTCTTTCTACAAACGTAGACCATAATAATATATTAGAAATTTAAAAAATAGTTTTATACAATTTGTTTTAATATTTTATATTCTGAGCGGAGCCATGAATGTATTGATTTTGCAATGACAAGTGTTTTTAAAAAAAAAAATTGTGTCATTAGTTTTTGAGGCAGTAAAATAAGTGGTTTGATTTTCTATTACAAAATATTTTCTGGTAGGAAAAAGAATTCAGTTGATAATTTGGGTGTTGGTCCTAGTGATGATTGATTATAAACAAAAGTTACGTACTCACATGTTAAACGTGCATTATATTAAATTAAATTATAAATCAGAAAATTCCTGAAAAAAAATTGTTTATGGAAAATTATTATTAATTATTATAATTTTTTCGGGTGGGCCTGTCACCCGATAATTTCCCGGGTCGAATTGTTTAGCTAATCCGCCGCTAGTTGAACGCTTATCTGTTTGACAAGTGACAATAACTGTAACTGTGTTGGTCAATCGTTTTGCAATGGTTTGTAAATTGTATGTGAAATATACACCAACATAATTGATAGTATAATAATTATAATATCTAAAATTGTATTATAATTTATAGACCTGAAATCGAAATACTCCAAATAATATTCTGCTTCGGAATATGAAATTCAAAATATAAGTTGTCATTCAAAAGTGTAAAAACTTGAAAAACGATTATGATAAAAAAATATAAATTTTTTTCCAAAAACTTTGTTTTATAATGAACTAAAATTATGTAATAGATATATTTTCAAATACGTTAGTGTGTTTAGAAATAATGAGTGTCTGACGTAAAAATGTTAAATGGATATAAAGATTATATAGGTATACCTACTCGCGATCTATAGTCGAAAATTTACATAATATTAATATAATAATATGTAGGTATTTATAATTATTAATTATAATTTATATTATTGATACATGTGATTTAACAATCCGTATAAAATGTAATATTATATTTAATAATTTACAGCTAGTAGGTATTATCTATGTAAAAACAAAATGATATACCAAACATAGTAATATTATAATGTTGTAATATTACTATATTTTATATTGTAGGTTGTAGATAAAAAAAGCTGCTAAGCTGCTAAGCTGCTAAGCTTAATTACGGTGAAACAATTAAAATAACAATAAAACTATAATTATTTATAATAGTTATTAGTTTTTATAACTAATAAAACGATTATGCATTAATATTCTAAGGTGAATTATAAAAATATACTCTTTATCGAGAATTGATTATATTTAAAAATGCAAATTATTAACTTTGTATGCGTGTAGTTACAAGTTATAAAAAAATCTATACACGTTTTTCTAAATGAATTATACGGATGTAATTTGATGTCTCAGTTTTCTGATGGTGTAGCCTGTAAATAAAAAAGTAAAAACTGCAGCGTATTAAAAGTTGACCTTGGCAAGCAAAACAATATCGAAATATTTGGAGGAGTATATACGTGCAATTTTTGTATAATTGAGGTTACCAAATTGTAAAAAATTTTATATTGGATATTTTAATTAATATTAAAATAATAAATTATATATTATATAGGTAATAACTATTAACTAATAACTAATAAGTAATAACTATTGACTTGATATCATTTTGTTTTTACATAGATTATACCTATTACCTATCAGCTATCAATTATTAAATATAATATTACATTTTATACGGCTTGTTATACCACATGTGTTAAAATTTATAGTTGTATTCAATAATCAGTATACCTAATAAAATCGGGGAACTCGCTCTGCTGTATATTGTATAATAATAGTTACTAAATACTAATTACTATAGTTGTTGAGTATACAACGTCAACCAGTTAAGATAAAGGAACTGTCATGGTAAATGGATGTATTAAATTCAAATGATAAATCATTATGTACGTCATACAATGAAAACCGTTTCTTCGTGGTCAGTAAAATTAGCATATTGCCTATATTTCTAAAGATATTTATTATTATCTTATATATAAAATTCACCTGTCACAGTGTTTGTTATTGTATTGAACTCCTCCGAAACGGCTTGACTGATTTTCATGACATTTTTTGCGTATATTTTTTAGGTCTGAGAATAGGTCCTAGGCTATTTTTTAAAACTTCTAGGTATTGAGACTTGAGACTTGAGAGTGGCTCACCCAAAATTAATACCTATTATACAATGGTGGCGCCATCTGTTCAGCAATAAAATAAACTAAATAATAATATAAATTATTTTTGTTTATTGTAAAGTCGCTATTTTACAGTTTATGTGTATCCTTTATGCATTCCTACACGGCGATGAAATTTGGTACAAAGATGAACGAATCATATGGGAAGAAGATAGGCTAATTTAAAAAGGGTAAATTCCAACGAAATTAACAAAGAAAATTATACGCTTACGTTTACGTACAAACAGCACGGGGTCCACCAGATTGCCTACCTAATAATATACTGCTGCGAATCTTACGGACAACGCCGGTCGAGATAGCTATACATTAAAATATAATATCATTTACACTTAAAAAGAAATTGTTTCCACAATGACGTGATACAGCCAAAAGGAATTGAACAGTCAGAATTTTTTGTTTGGGCAATGCCGGGTAACTCAGCTAATATATTAATAATATTGATAGGTATTAATCACTTATAAGGTATGGACGTAGGGTTTAACTAATGATTAACAAAAACTGAAAATTTGATAATTTCTGTTATAGAAGAATAAAAAATAAATAATAATATAGCGGTATGGATAGACATTAACTTCTAATATTGTATATCTATAGCCTAGGTATAGACCAGGGCTTAAAACCGGTAACCGGTAAAAAACCGTAAATTTTAGAACCTCAAACCGATAACCGCTTTTAGTTTTGGAATGCTGGAAGCGGTTATTGGTTATCGGTAATCAAGGTAAATATCTAAATATTAACATCAAAACGAAAAAAATAAAAAAAAATAAAAAAATAAAAAAAAAACACACATCATTGTAAAACCAATACATTCATCGCTCCGCTCAGAATCTAAAATTATATTTTTAAAAATATTAAAAATATAATTTTATATCGCATATAAAATATTATTTATAAAGCAAAGATTAATTTATAAAATGTTTAATCATTTGACATATGAAGTAACGGAAAACACACATCATTGTAAAACCAATACATTCATCGCTCCGCTCAGAATCTAAAACTATTGATTAATATTTTGTTATTTAATAAGCATTAATGTTTGTTTACATTTTATCTGACATTTCAACATTTGTATAACAAATATTAAATTAACGATATCGGAGATATCTCGAGTAAGGCATTAACATGGTTAAAATAGGTAGGTTCTGTGATTATTACTTATCACTAAAAACAGAAATTATTTGTAAGTTTTAACTCAGGTACAGTACCCAGCAGATTTCCAACCTTGTCAATTTTGATAAAAAAAAAAAAACTATATAATATACAGAATTTTTAAAAAAAAATAAATAATATAGCTGAAGTAGGCAAGTGGATGTCGTTCTGCTGTACAGTACCTAGGTTAGTGAGTCACTGTAATGGATTTGAATTTAATTAGGTATATATACAATCATTGTATACGATAAACGTTTTTGAGCGCAGACGGTTTGTCAGCCTATAATATTACCACAGAATATATTCTGTGATATTACTAATTAGGGATATTTTATGATATTATTGTGATTAAAATAATTATATTGAGTATTAGGCATTAGTAAGACCTATCTAATAGCCAATAGGTTATAGATACGGTAGATTAAATTCAATTTTGTCAAAAGAATTACATTTTAAAATATCATTGTGTGTATAAAATATAATAATATGCTCTAAAAGTTTCATATATCCACGAATAATATTTTTAAATTACAACCAAATAACTAAAATCGTTATTCTTGGTTTTAATGTGTAACTTCGTTCAAATTTGAATTTAAAATGTCTGACAAAATAATAATGTTAATACATATTTTTTTAGATTTTTGGTTACAGTACAAACTATTTATGAGAATCTTTGTTTTAAATTTTCAACCCTAGGCTTTTGTAGTATTTTTATAATTTTTTAATTAAAATAATTGATAAGATATTCGAGATTTTGATAAGTAAAATGTAAATGTTGCCAAAAATTAAACTTTAAGAGCTTGTAAAAAAAATTGTGGCTATGTATTTTTTATATTTTTCAACTGCTATTGTAACAACATATCAGGAACCTTGTATTAAATTTTTAAGCTTTTTGACCCAAGGAATAAAATTGGTTGACATTTATGGAAAAAAAAACTAAAAAAATAGAAAATGTACGTAAACAGTCCAAAACGAGTAAAATTATTTTGAACATTTGATCAAGTACCTATAGAAATTGATAAAATAAACATAATATGGTGTACCTACATTTAAAATATTGACAGTTATTGGTTATTGAATTACAATACAAAATAAAGAAATCGCTACCTACATTAGAAATTTAGTGAATATCCAACGTTGTAAAAAATTAAACTTCAAACGCTCATAAAAATTTAATTTTACTTTCTGGTAGACATTTTTAAAGTTATCATTAAAATATTCATGAGCTGATTTATGGTATCTAAATTGACTGTAGTTATTTTGAATTTTCGTCGTATTTTCACTTGATTGACCTCTTACATTTTGCTGAGATACTTCAACCACTAAATGCTGCATTTCTTCCAAACCAGCTTCACTTCGAGAATCTGTACTTATTTCATCTATTATTGGATAATTAATTATTTCTGTAAATTCGATATTTAGAGAAGTAGATAATTCTGTAATCATTTCTGCATTTTGTAGACGCCTCCTTCTTTCCGCTTCACGTTGTTTCAATTTATCTCTGTTCTGCTCCCTGTATCTTCGTTGACGTTCTCTTTTTTTTTGGAGAGCATTTAGTTCATTACCTTGCTCATTTCTTTGAATGGATAATAGTTGTGTTTTTTCAAAACTAAATGAACTTTGAGCAGTAATTATTTCTTCATTATTTTATATTTAATGAAAATAAATGTTTATTAAATAAACAGTCATTATTTTCTGGAAAAAATCGTAATATTTTATTTTATCATTATTTCATATTTAGTTTATATCGCAATCTGTTCTTTTCAATCATATTACTTTTACAAAATAATGTCGATGTTTCACATCTGCCAGGCGTCCCGTGACGGCTCACATTTTTATTATAATATTGGGTAAAAGAAGAAAATTTAATTTTTGAATATTCACCCCTCCCCCGCTTTCTGGACCCGATAAACTGGGTAGGTTAATAATGTAGGTGTATACAGCCATACATATATCTAGAACTAAAATTGTATTAGTCCCATACGAAAATATATTATACAATGTGTCCCGGGGCGAAGTGACCGGCCGCCGTCATATGAAAGTATACCTAAAATGATGAAGAAATAACCTTTAAAGTGGGGGTCTAACTCTTTTCTTTTTTGAGTTATGGTCAAATTAAGTTTTTTTAAAACAAACCTAAACTTCCACGGACTTTTTTATGTTTCTCCGAAACTTTTCAACATTTTAACATAATTTTTTTTTATTTTAAAGCTATTTAATTGTCCTTTCAACCAACATACGCAATTAAACCAAACTTATGTAAATTATTATTATTAAATTGAAAAAAGTAAATTTTTTTTATTAAAAGTTGGAATTTTTAAAAATAAATCTCGTATTACTCAAAAGAATTCAATATTTAGTATGGGTTATTTTGGTTGTGTATTATTCTACAGAATAATTATAATACCTTATAAGTTTGGTTTTCATATCTTTCATAATCGCAGAGTTATACGCAGCTAAACATTACAGGTCTTTTGTGATTTTAATTATTGGCAATTTATAATTTTATTAAACATCAAGTATAACTTAGGCATAAACTCACTAGAGGTGAATAAATAATGTAATAAGTCAATTTTTTTTTAAATAAAATGAAAATAAAGTAGTTTAATAATAATAATAATAATACATAACAAGGAAATAAATGTTATGTTTATTTGATTAATTAATAAGATTTTCAAAGTGTTCACCACCTGACTGCAAACAAGCTTGAGCCCTAAATGAAACACTTTGTGTAGTCCTTTGTATTTCAGCATGATTTTGTCGTATTTCTTCTGCTGCTATATCAATGCGGTCCAATAATTGCTCACGGTTCTCGATGACAACAGCATAAACTTTCTGTTTCATGTATCCCCACAAATAAAAATCTAAAGGCGTTAGATCGGGAGATCGTGGCGGCCAAGCTATTCTACCTCCACGCCCAATCCATTGTGGATAATGCGTATGTCGATAATCCACAGTTCTTCTTTGTTCGCGAAGGAGCCACGTACAAAAAACTAATCTTGCTGCACTATCCCCAAATATTAAATTGTGAGATCGACGAAAATGATATGGATGAAGGCCCTCTTTTTTCAAAATTCTCCATACAGAAGTTTTTGATACACCCAGCCTTGCAGATATGCGACGGATACTTGTAGTCGGATCCCTAGTAATTATATCCAACACTTCTTCTTCTAATACTACATCCAACATTACGCCTGGTTCATTACGATTTCGCACTAATCCAAACTCTGCCAAGTGTCTATGAATAGCGATGAACGATCGATATCCTAATACAGGTCTTTCCGGATATCGGAGCCTATACTCTTGCACAGCGGCTCGAGCATTGCCATTACAAAATCCATACACAAAATGCATATCAGCAATGTGACTAAATGGCAAATCAAATAATCTTGGCATTTTAAAACCTTTTTTACAAATTTACTTACAAATTATTAACTGAATAACAGGTCTAGGTACAGATCACAGATGACACGACAACTTAAGTGTACTGAAGAAAATAAAATGACAATTTAACTAAAATTTACCGAAATAAATAATATTAAACGATTAACGATTAATTAACGAGCGATATTCGATTCTAAGAAAACTAAGATAGTGATTAGTGACCATTAACAACGTATAACTCTGCGATTATGAAAGATATGAAAACCAAACTTATAAGGTATTATAATTATTCTGTAGAATAATACACAACCAAAATAACCCATACTAAATATTGAATTCTTTTGAGTAATACGAGATTTATTTTTAAAAATTCCAACTTTTAATAAAAAAATTTACTTTTTTCAATTTAATAATAATAATTTACATAAGTTTGGTTTAATTGCGTATGTTGGTTGAAAGGACAATTAAATAGCTTTAAAATAAAAAAAAATTATGTTAAAATGTTGAAAAGTTTCGGAGAAACATAAAAAAGTCCGTGGAAGTTTAGGTTTGTTTTAAAAAAACTTAATTTGACCATAACTCAAAAAAGAAAAGAGTTAGACCCCCACTTTAAAGGTTATTTCTTCATCATTTTAGGTATACTTTCATATGACGGCGGCCGGTCACTTCGCCCCGGGACACATTGTATAAAAATAAACAGTTAGTCTAAAAACAAATTTTGAACATGGAGAAAAGATTAAATAATCTATAAATACGTTTTTATAGTTATTACATGTTTAGCTATTATTAAAACTCCGCTTGTATATTGATAAATTTACAATTTTTAAAAACCTTTGAAAATCTTTAGTAACACCTAGTTGGCTTTATTACACAGGCACCTTTACAAGTTATAAGATTTAAAATGCAGTTGGAAATAAAGGTAAAATAAAATATGCTATCCGTCATACAATCGAAAACAATATACTTATTTATTCTGACGAGAATTAACAAACAAGGCCACAAAACGGAGCGTATATTAGCTTTATACATACACGTAGTAATGTAGTGCCTATTGATATAAGTATACATATAGCAACTGATATATTATCTACAATATATACAACATAAAATACATGCATACAGGGTGGGACAGAAAGAACTGACTATGTAATAAGTAATAACTTGTGTTCTGCAGAATATAAATTTTTTTTTAATTTAATTTTTTAGAAAAATTCAAGATAGACAATTTGTAGAATTTGTTGCAATTTGATCGTAATAATGTTTATTTTTATAATTTTTTAAATGTTTGTTGATCCATAATCGTAAGAAACATTTTATATTCACTATGTTATTATCTTTTTTTCAAATATTTTATATGATCATTTTTCATTAGACAGGTACAAAAAGTACATGTTAAAATCAAAATGTTTTTCTTCTTGTAATCTTTAGAATATAATATATAGGAATAATATATATTGACACCCGATACTATTGATTCAATACACCTATGTTCAATAGATACCAGAAATGTATTAAAATATTTTTATAATAACTTCACATTTATACTTTTTATTTTTATACTATCTGTTCTAAAAATACAGTAATTTTAAATTTAATTTTAAAAGACATTTATGGATACTGTTCATCACACATTATTCTATTCTGTGATCACACTTTCCCAGTTTCCCGTATTATATAGTACCTATTTGATAATCGCGGTATCTAAACGGAAACTATTGTACATACTACATAGGTACCTATATATGCCAGCGTTTCCCGCACTGTTCTTCTGTCGGACCCATCACAGAGCATAATGAACGTTAACTGTATAAAAAAATTTTATAAAAATGATCAGGATAATAAATAATTATTAAGATTTAATTACATCTAAAAATTCCCAAAAATAATGTTTTGAAAAAAGTTATTACTTTTCAAATTAATGATTGTCTTAGTCCACAAAAATATTGAAATTTAAAAAAATAGTGAAATTAAACTAAATATTTTTATCATCAACATATTTCTAAAAATTAGATATAAAAATTGATTTTTTCCAAATAAAAATGTAAATAAATTTAAAATTGACTGTATTAAAATATAAATAATATTGTACCATAAATGTAGCACAGCTGTGCAGGTGTCTATAAATTAAACATAAACATTTTTTCAAGTTTTAATAATAATAACAGAAGCTATTTCAAATATACATTTTTTCTGATACACTCTGTATAGTTTTCAAAAATAAATAATGCATTAATTGAAATATGACTACTCGGTAAATGTGTAATAATAAAATGATGACAATATATTATTCGCAGAAGTGATTTGAATAAATATAATGGATACTTATGTAGTAACATTATAAATTATAATATAGATATATTTATAAATTTAAAAGAAATATGCAATATAAGTAATATAGCTGAATAGGTATAATAATATGTTCATGTAGTATTTAAAATGTATGCATTACCTACCTATATAATATAATTTATTTGTCATTCTGAAATCAGTTAATATTATTTTGATCTTTATATCTCATTGAAAACCATTTTCAAATCCATAAAAATGTCTGTATCCATTTTTATAACAATTGAGTTTGTTAAATAATTTGTAACCTCTTGAGATATGATTGTTATGCAATAATGACATAATGTAATACATCACAAACAATGTTCCAAGTTTCCCATATTATTAAAATATAAAAGTAAATATAGAAAAGGATATTTATGTTTGAAGGTATTATTATTTTTATTTTCTATGTAGAACAGTAGAAGCACAATTAATCTTGTCTATTTAATAGTAAATAGTAAATTCATTAATTAGTACTAAATACATAAACAACGTATACTAAAAACTTATAAATAAAAACTCAAGTAGGATGGGCGGGCCCATTTTAAAAATAGAAAAAGCCAAAATGTTAAATTTCACTTTCCACCAAACACTTTTTGGATTAACATTATGTCCATTTTACTCCTATTTTTTTAATACTATAATATTAATAAATCGTGCAAATGATCATAATATGAATCTTTAATACTTAACAACTGCTATTATTACAACTTATAAGGAACCTTGCATTCAATTTTTTAGCTTTTTGACCCAACGAACAACATTTAATTGAAATTTAGAGAATAAAAAACTAAAGAAATTGAAAATTGAAAATTGATATATTTTCAGAAGTAAAAAAGTTTGAAAATTTAATGCAATGTTTTATTATTGTTGTTTATTCGTTTGGATTGAAAAAATCAATTATTGAATACAATTTAATTAGGTGTGCTATTTCAAAACAAATAAATATAAACCGCCAAACCGATAACTTTTAAATTATATTTTTAATATTTTAATACCACAATTAGAAAATGTTGTAATACGTAATATTATGTGTTGATGTTAAAACAAATCAAATTTAACTTCATACTTCATTAAGAAAACAATTTAAGATAATGGTAGGTAACATAAAACCACATGTCTATAAAAAAAAAAAAAACAATATATTTTTTAGACTATATAAAGGTAAAATAAAAATAATATTACAATTATTATATTATAAGTAGGTAGTTTAAAATTGGTGTTTTTATTACATATAAATGTTATTTAGAGAAAATACATTTTAATATATTATTACTGAATAGTTTAAATTATTATAAGTAGGTATAAGCTAAACATATACATAAATATTTTTAATAACTATAATATATTTTTAAACAATATTGTATAACAACATTTATTAAATAAAACCGGTTGATTAAAATTTGATCACATGTTCATGGATAAAATGAGAACAAAAACATAAAAGCACCAGCAATTAAATAAAGCATTTTGAAACAATTAATAAACAAAGCACCAACAAAAATGTATATAATTTCTAACAGCCCAATTAACAATTTAGATTCTATAATACCTACAAAAAACTATAAATGAAATATATAAATTAAGATATTTAACATACGTTAACTCTTTCAAATGGACTATAACTTAAAATTTCAGTATTATGAATACATATTTGATAATAATCGTTATGGTGCATAAATTTAATAATAAAGATATTGTTTAGGTATTTTATTCCAATCAGATTGTGAAGATAAAAACCTTAAATGTATGATAAAATATGTCATGACGTGAAATCATTGAGTACCTATATCTCTATATTATAATAAATTATTACATTATATATTAGGTAATAGGTATATACTAAACATTGTACTTTAACTATAAAAAAAATATTTAAGAACCTATTAATGTTGTGAAGAGTGTTATAATCATGCGTACAGAGATAGCATGTGCAGCAAATTTTACATTTGAATATTTTTGTTGAGAGTCGACAATTGAATTAATAAATGTATTACTAAAGTAATTAGAATTAAATTGTACCTAACATTTTAATTTTTAAGTAAAAATAATTTTGACTTATAACTCATCAGTCCATAATAGGGTATAAGGACAGGATTTAATACACTTAAAAAGGTTCTTATACGTTTTCATTATAAATTATATTATTTCCTTAAAAATAAAAATTACGAAATATGCATAAAAATCTGTCAAATTACAATATGAAATATGACAATATATTGCCAATTGCCACTGTGAATTTACTAAACTAATCACATAATGAATTAACGAGTTATACTATAATATATAGATTATAGAATATAGTTTATTAAATAAAACAAAAATCATGTATAAAAACCCTTTTTTTCCTTCATCGTAAAATACAACTTATATACTTTTATAGTTCAAATTTCAATCTATAATTGATCAATAGTCTGTAGAGTATAGACAATAGGTTTTCAAGGTATACTTATCTAGGTACGTTTACGAGTTAACAATCAAGTATAATATGAACATTTTCATAATGAAATATTCTAAAACGTATTAGTTTGTTTATTAAATTTGAACAATCTACGGTTTTAAAAGCTTGATCTCAATGTATGACATAAAATAATATGTAAATTAAAAAACAAAATAATACCAAAGCTATGTAATAAACTACTGGTTAAAACTTAATTTATATTTTGACGAGATAAATAAGTGAATATTTATGAAATTGGTAGGTACCTATAGAATATCTAATATCAAAATCAATTTATTCTATTATTATTTAGTAAAAACGTATTAAATAGTTAGTTTCATGTAATATTGTGGTAAATAAATCATATTATACAACTTGAGTGAAATATATATAGGCCATTATTATTTTAAACAACTCATTCTACCTAAATATACACTTACACATTATTAATTAATATTTAATATTTCACATTTATTTAGCATATACATATTACTTGTACGTTTTTCTTTAGAAAGTGATCATAATCTAAGAAATTTTAATTCAAATCATATTAGTAAAAAAAAAATACTAAATTTTTTTTTAGGCTGCAAAGCAAAGTTTAAGACGTAATAATTATATATATTAGGTACATTGTACATTATACATATTGTTATGAATCTTAAGATATTTCGTATAAACAACATCGTATTGATTAAATATACGCACAATTATATTTCATTTATAATTAATGGGAACTTGCAATAATATTGCACCTAACAATACAATTATAAAATGTATTATGGCCATGGTAGTATTATACATTATGCAATGTCGTATGAGTAACATTACAATAACTATTCTCTAAGTAGATATTAAAGACAATTTTATTTAATAATTATTATTTATGAATTTTTTAATTTTCAACAAATTTTAATTAATAAAATTATTAAATTTATGTTTAAAACATAATCAAATTCATTAAAAACAATATAAATTTTAAATAAGATAAGTGCAAATCACATGACCTGAATATGTGACAAATAATTATTAATAATTAGTAAATTAAATTTTCAATTCATGTCTTTTTAATTATTTATAAAATTTAAAATTCTACGGAGAATTAAGATAATCAATTTCAGGATATTATGCCTTGTTTTAAGTAGATTCTATATCAAAATACATATTATTATAGTCTATTATATATAGGTTATAGAAAAATACATTCCAAAAATTGTAATTTAAACAATTATATTAAATTTATGGTATTGTAAAAATAATAGATTTTAATATAATAAGCAAAATATAGAATAGTAACAAAAAAAAAAAAATTTTAATTTTAACTTTTCTAAATAGAAAATATAATTTAACGTAGATAAAAATATTTATAAAAATAATAATGATAAATAATTAATGTCTATATATGAACACTGATTCGTAATCAATAATAGAACAATATAATATTATGTGTAATAGGTACATAATAATTAACTACTTACTTAATTGTTTATTACACATTATTATTTCGCTTATCAATAATGTTTATTTTTATAGATAAAACCAAATACATAATGAATTTAAAGCCCCTTTTCGCGCATTTTTGATTTTTGTAGTCATTTTGTAGGAAATACATGTCAGTTAAATAAAGTGACCGTGGGTTAATGAGTAAACTTATGTGCTTCCCTTTTCTCGGTCTCCAGTCCGAAAATGAATTTGAGTAACTTTACACAAATATTCAATATTATGGAAGATTTTTCTAATCGTACAATATTAACGAAGTATATGTGTGAGGTCTAAACGTGTTTACCTCGAGATTCACTAGCCGATCGGTGACATCTAGACTGATGGTTATATCGCGGTGAAACTACACAGCTTGAAGAACCACCTATAGAAATTAAATTGTTTAAATATTTTATTAAATATCACTTACAACAAAATTATTAATTAAATAAATCTGTAAATGAAAACCATCGCCGGTAACGCCGGGGCGACACATGAACAACTCACTAAGTGTTTGTTTGGTAAAAAAATATTTGAAAAATCTGAAATATGGATATATGAATGGAAATCTAACGCATATTGTAAAGAAAAATAATTTGTAAATATCTATAAATTAATTTATCATGAGTCATGACTGATTATATGATTGTTTAACAGTGGTGTAATGGAGCGGGTTCACGTGGGTACCCACCGCCTAATTTTATGTTTACGCATGTACCCTTAACGAAAATCGTGGTACGCAGGTTAAGCGTAGCCCCCCCCCCCCCCGTTATTTTTTACAATGATTAAAGCGTGTTACCTATGAACATTTTTAGGACTACATCACTGTTGTTTAATGATAAAGAATATTGAACATTTTTCCAATACACATAACACAAAGTGATATGAAGTAAAATTTAAAAAGGGCGGTAAGTGTATGTCGCTCTGCTGTACAGTAGGTTACAAGTGAGTCACTGTAATGGATTGTGTTAGATTTTTATCCAATGATATAACATCATTGAATAAGAAAAACGATTCTGAGCGAAGACGGTCAGTCAGTCTATAATATCTTACTAAGTCTAAATGTATTTGATGATATTATTGTGAATAAAGTAATTCATTTTAGTATTATAGGCATTAGTATTTACTATAGTTGGTTAAATTCATTTTTCTCAAAAAAATTATATTTTAAAATGCCATTGCGTGTATATAAAATATAACAATATATTCTAAAAGTTTCATATACCAACAAATAATATTTTTAAATTATATCAAAATAACTAAAATCATTATTCTTGGTTTAAATATGAAATTTTGTCTAAATTTGAAATTAAAATGTCTGTAAAAAATAAATGTGTTGATATATTTTTTAGATTTTTTGGTTACAGTATGATTTATTTATGAGAATTTTTGTTTTAAATTTTCAACACTTAGTTATAAAAACTGAACATTTTATAATTTTTAATTACAATGATTTATAATTTTCGAGATTTTGACAAATTTTGTCAAAATTCGAACTTTAAATGCTTATAAAAAAAAATCGTGCCTATGTATTTTTAAAATTTTTCAACTGATATTGTAACAATATATAAAAAAGCTTGTATTAAATTTTCAGACTTTTTGGCCCACCAAATAAAATTTTATTGACAATTATAAAAAAAAAAACTAAAAAAATTGAAAACTAAAAATGTCTGTAAACAGCTCAAAACAAATCAAAATATTTTCAAAATTGAATGGTGTATAGAAAATGAGAATATAAACATTTAGTGAAATTTTCATGCATCTACAATTATTCGTTTTTGAATTACAACCAAATAAGAAAAACGCTACATGAGAAATCGAGTGAATATCCTATGTTGTAAAATTATGAACTTAAAATGCTCATAAAAATTTATTATGACTTGCTTTTAAACTTTTTTTTATTGATAAATTTAGGCAAACTTATGAGGAATCTTGTATTACATTTTCAAATCTTAGATTTAAAAAGAAAAATTTTAATGAATTTCTAACTCAAAATAAATTGCACATTTTCGTCATTTTTACGTATTTTGTAAAAATTTGAACTTTGATTAGGTACTATAAAAAAAAATTGTGACTACAGATTTTTAATATTTTTCATCTGCCTTTGAAACTATATATTAGAAGCCTACTATTAAATTTTCAAGATTTTTTACCCAACAAATAAAATTTTATTGACATTTATAGAAAAAAAAACTAAAAAAATTGGAAACTGAAAATGTCCGTTAACAGCTCAAAATAAGTCAGAATATTTTGAAAATTATATGGTGTGTAGAAAATGCTTATATAAACATTCGGTCAAAATTTCATGTCTCTACAGTCATTTCTTTTAGAGTTATACCAAAAACCAAAATCGATTTTGTCGAAAATTGGTTTTCCGTAAAAATTCCCGTTTTCCCTTAATTTTTCATTTGTTTTTCCAGGCGCTCATGAAAACTACTGGGAAATTTTGACTTTTGACCCCAAAGTACCAACTAGATTCACTTTCCTATCAGAAAAGGTACTATTAGAAAATCTAAGCACTTTTACTGTCCCAAAACGTGATGACAGACACAAAATAAAAAAATAAAAAAAAAAAACATATCATTGTAAAACCAATACATTCATCAACTTCGCTCAGAATCTAAAAATATACTTTTAGATATGCATTACAAATATGTCTGTAAGTAAGTAAATAAATAATGAAATGTAATATATACTTGAACATGAGCTGTGGAGGAACGTCCGGCCTTGTGGACTTTTACATCTATCTCCATACAGATCCTAAAAAAAATATATATTTTAATACAATAAAAGTGTACTATTGACTACTGATGAGCATTTGAAAGTATTAAAGTACTTGAGTTTGGTCTTTTTCGTCATATTTAAATATAGGTATACGTGGCCACGTAGTTGGAGGTGGACTTCTTACCATATGTTGATGAAGTTCTATTAAAGCGCCTGGACCCATATCCGCTAAATATTCCTTTCATAGTAATAATAATATTATAGTTATTCAATATGAACATTTTTTAAGACAGTAACGGATCCAACTTGAAGAATCTAGAGAGTAGACGGACAATTTAATTTTACTTTATTCAAATTTAGGAAAAATCATCTTCAAAACCTAACTGTTGGATCAGTTATAGTCACTGCTAATTTGAGTTATTATTTATTTCTTAGAATACCTGAGCCATGGTGTCTATGTCATCTGTGTCTGATACAACAATATTATCATCTAATAAGCTCTCTCGGCTTGCTAAAATTTTTTTCTAAAAAAAGAACATTTTATATTTTAATATAATATATACTTATACCATAATATATTATACTGTGCACATTAATAATTGTACTTTACATTCTTAAAGAATATTATATAAGTGGTTTGTTCTTTGTAAATAACTTAATTTTTATAGTACTTAAAACCCGAGGGAGATGCTCTGCTGTATTAGGTACTAGGTATAGCTCTTATCAACGTATAAGTCGTACCGTAAAAAACAGTTCGAAAAGTAGGTATCGATAATAATTGCTTAAAATGAATCTAAATATTTTGAAAATATAATTGTGTATATATAGTATATTATAGTATAGCTAGTACCTACGTTTTACCGAAAAGTCAAAAAAGATTAAAATCCCAACGAGTAATAAAAATAATTTCTTTATAGGTATTGTTTAAATTACAAAATTAGATTCTGATAAATTATGCGTACTAACCTAACCTATTGATAACGTATTGATTTTCGATGATAATATTATGTTCTTTAAAATTATTTTTTGTGTCTGTGTACACGAAAAAATGCCTCGATTTTAAATTTTTTGTTTGATTTCTAGCAGTAAATTGTATGTAGTTGGTGATAATGAGAGGTAAAAAAAATTCCCAGTACTTTTTTCAAAATCGTCAAAAAACGGGAATTTTTATGAAAACCAGTTTTTGACAATTTTTTTTTTTTGTAGTCATTTATAAACAAACAACAGTAAATACTTTAAATTATCACTAAATGTTTATTTTATAGTTTTCTATAAATTAAAAAATGTTGCTGCGTGAAACAGCTTGAAAATGTAATACAAGGTTCCTCGTAAAATCACATAATTGATTATAATAGCAGTTATCAATATTAAAGGTACATAAGCACCAGTGTTATAAGCATTTAAAATCAAATTATTAACAAAATTCATCACAATTATAAAATGTTTAATTTTTATGGCTAAAAATTGAAAATTTAAAACAAGATTCTTATTAGAAAAATCATATATAATAATAGAGTATTTTTTTATAGATATTTTGTGTTAAAATTTGGACAAAATTAAGAATTTTAACAAAGAATACCAATTTTAAATATTTGATTGCAATTTAAAAATTATATTCGAGGGTACTCGACTCTTTTTAAGTAAATTATTTTAATTTATAAGCACAATGATATTTTAAAATGCAATTTTTTCTGAAAAAATTCATTCATCCTACTGAATCACTATTCAAATTTTGTCTAATGGTCACATATATCTTTAATTTTTTTCAACTGCTATAACAAACTTATGAGTAACCTTGTAATACATTTCAAGCTACTTGCCACAACGAAAATGTTTTTTTTATCGATTTTAATGGAAAGAAAAAATAAAACTCAAAAACTTCTTATTGCCATAAATAGCTCAAAATAAAGTCAAAATAATTTTAAAATTGTATGGTGGATAAAAAATGCTTCTAGAATCATAATTTATAGCAGATTCTTCTAAAGGCAATAATAGTATTAGGCAATATTAATTTACAGAAATAAATTGGTCTTTTCGGACAGGTGTGAGCAACTTTGTTTACATTCTTAAGTCAATTTTTAAGAATGACTTTCAAAGCATTTGAAAATTGTACACTTTTAATACTAAATAATTATATAATTGATAAAAATTTAAAATATATTTTGATTGACGTAAACTGCAAATAGTATAATAAACTTGTCAAATTATTAAAACTATTTTAATACCTAAAATCTACAACACTGGAATTCAAACTTTCAAAACTTTTCGGTCACAAATGTATGTTATTATACCACCTGAATTATAAGAACTTGCGTATGTTTCCTATGGGTATAGCCATTTACTCAAATAAAAAACCCTTTTTCATTTCTATCAAAATAAAGTGTTCACAAAAAGAAAAGCTATTAGATACAAACAAATTTTTCTTTGCTCAATAAACAATTTTTTTTAAGTGCAGTTATATAATACATTTGTATATTGTATGTGTCTAGGTATCTATTAAATTTCAAAAATAAAATTATATTTTATATTATAAAAATTATTTTTTCATACCTGTAAATAGGGATTGTCGTGTCTAGAGATTTTAAGTGCCTCCATGTCCTGGAAAACGTCTCTAGATCTGGGCATAGAAAGAGCAGGAGACGCAGGACACGAATTTCTTGTTTTCACAGACATCGATGTTGCTATACAAACTTCACTTTTACTAAGCTGCCTGGCTATATATATAAATGTGTGAATTAATTAATTTAATTAGAATATAATAACTATACATTAATTTATTTAAATTACCTTTTTGTTTTTCTTTTTCTGATTTTTTCCATCGAAACAGACCATTGAACAACTTCAGTCGACTATCGCTGTGGCCGTTCTCCCGGGCTGCCGATAAATAAGGCATCGCCGATGATTAGCCGCATTACACGAAAACAGTGAATGTTGTTATCTGCAAATAAGTCGTTTCGTATTGTAAATTTAGAGTAACCGGCACTGTGCAAAATTTGAATTAAACCTTCTATATAGATATATCATATAATAAGTAACGGAAATAGAACTTCAATAATATCATATATAAATATATAATATTAATTATATATTATACTTTATGTAGGTATGTATGACATGTATATATTAACAATATTAATTCGTTTGATAAGATAATTATATAACTTATAAGGTATCTATTGGTTTTGTGGTATGACTCGTATCTCGTATGTAAATAATGGTAAGCGCTCGACATATCTCACAGATATTTTATTGCTATTAAGTAGGTATGTTAAGTTAAAGGTTATTTTTACGTTGGTTGAGACTGAATGTACAATTATCATACATGATAACATATTAATACATATTGATTAATACCTAGTACTCTATAACATAGACTATTAGTATTAATAGTGTTACACATACATACAATTGTATATACAATAGTCAATATACAATATTATATGTATATTATATGTATACTGTATACACTTATTGTTTTATACTATATATTATTTATATTACAGAATGTAAACAGAGACGATTTTATCCAGGTTACAGGTTACTTATAAATCATTATAGAGTACCTATAAAGGTAAAATATGGAAAAAAAAGTTGAGTAGGTTAGTAGATACTTAATATGAAAATTAGAAGATAGCTGCATGTATTATGCGTTATTTTTTATTATTACCTACCAATAATTTTAACTGTTTTTCATTATGTAGGTAGGTAGGTACCTAAAGTGTAATAATATACTAATATATTAATAATAAGAGGAGTAATAATAATAAATCAAACCGCAGTTTTATAAAAAATATTTAACATATATTAGGTATATTATACTTTACTTATTTATTTAACACGAAAAAAAGGATAAACCAACTTAAAAAAAAAAATAATATTGGCTGTTCTGTAACTGTATGATATTTCTAACTGAGAATTATATACATGTACCAAAATATTAAGCAAATATAGTTTTGAATCTAATTGTTACAATACATTATTTTTTAGGTACAAAATTCATATTAAACTATTTTTTAGTTGATATGATTTTAATTTTAAATAAAATAAAAATTAGCTTTTAATAAAAAAACTTTTATTTTTTATCTTGACCACATATTTTGTAATTCGTAACTTAGACATTTGTTGGCACTTATGATTACATTGCATCTGCACGTGTAAGCAGTTGAAATTTGTAACATGCAAACCCGTATTGTTTATAATACAATTTTGACATTGAAAAACTTCTGGTTTCACTCTACTTAAACGTTATTTATACGTACCAAATTATACAGACTTATAATATAAGCTTCTGTAATAAGTATTAACTATTAACATAAAAGTTGTACCTAAGTATAAACCTATTCTATAATTAATATATTATTGTATTTTTTAGCTTTTTTTTAATTATATTTTTTATTGAGGTTATAAAATAAAATATTGACAAATTATGTCAAAAGATTTAAAGTTAAAATCCAAATAAATTCATAATATTATCATTTATCCACTACCTAAAATTATCAACTGTAAATATAATTTTGTATGACAATAGGAATACGTGTGTTCAATTGTCCGACTGCAATTGAAGTATCTAATAATATAGATCGGGTAAAATTTAAATCATAAATAATGCAGCCTAAGAATGTATACATTTTTATTCATAAAAAAATGTATCCTATACATATTGTTATTTTTATGCACACAATGTATTTATGTATATTATTTATAGTGAAAGGATTGATGGAACTTAGTCCCCTAAAATCTAAAATTAAATTCTGTAATCTGCAGTCAACAAATAGGTGCTTTACTTTTACATTTTTGTCTGGAGTAGGTATAGAAATTGAAGCCAATAATACTAATATTAGTGAAACTAATTTAACCATTTATTTTCTTGATCTTGTATTTCTGATAAATGGTAATTATAGTGATATACAGGTATTCTTAGTTCTTACATTGTCACCTATTAATACACCTTGGTCACCGTATTCCGTGTAAATCGTACGTTATATTATACCAACTACTTCTGCAATCTGCATGGTTAGGTGGTTATTAAATGTGATAATTAATATTTAGTTTTCACATTTGACCTAAAAAATATTATTTAATTTGGTGAATAACAAGAAAATTTTGTACATCTTACATTTTTATAAACTATCGTTTTAGCGTATACTGGATACTCACATTTTTTTTAATTCTTAAGGAACAAGGAACACCCTATATCATGTCTATAGAAATATATAATATATAAATATATATTTTGGTAATCAAATGCCAGCGTAATAGATAACTAAAAGTATGGAGGGTATGTATAATATATGACTATTGCACTTGCATGAATGATGATAATAATAAATTAATGCAAAATAGTAAAATGTAGGTATATATATGTATAAGTATTTACAATAATTATTAGCATTGTCTTGCTAACTCAAAATATTCGATACATATTATATAACAATAATAATTTAAGAACATAGATTGTATACTAATACATCAACATTTAGGTATGTATTAATTGAGGTTCGTGCTGTAATTTCACTATTGTCTATTAGTACTTACCTTGTCATACGATCGACAATATAACTTAACGACAAATTAATTAAAAATATCATACTATAACACTAAATAACAAACGAATGTGAAATTAATATTAAATATTTGCACATCAGTATTTTTCTTTTTGATTATCATCCATATCAGCTGGTGACATGGAAATCGATTTCTTCCAGCCCTCTTTTCCCCGTCTGAGGGTAAGTTTTCCTAGATTTCCCGCTGGCGCCATATTTACAGTGCATCCACGAATAAAATATTAAAATAACCTATGTCCAATGTCCTACAAAATATAATATTATTATGTAAAAATATAATACGCTGAAGTCTGTAGTCCCGGACTACAGACAGTTTTTTATTTCTAATGAACACCTGCTAAAAACCATTTCAAATAACTCTTTAAAATTTCCTTTATTTAAAGAGTTGCAACTTTCATCATGGCCACGGAATGCTAATTCTTGTTTAGCCAAAAATATAACAATATCAATAAGGTGTTCCATAAATAATCTATTCAGTCTCACATTTTCATTGTAATGCTTTTTAAATAACTTTCCATGTTCACTGAGAGCATCAACAATAGTTACAGCATTTTTTTCTAAGTTTTTTAAGTTAAAATGATTGCGAATATGCTCCTTTGACAGCTCATGTCTTTGTAAGCTCCTAGACAAATTTTTGAAATCACAATACCCTTCAGTAGACCAAACAGACTTTGTATGCCCTAATATCAAGCAAGGCCAGCAAAATAATTTTTCCAGGTAATAGCTGCCACATAGCCAAGAGTGTTGTTTGTACCAAGCTACGCTAAATGATCTAGAAAACGCTTTGCCACCTTTTTTGTCTGTAGTTAAACATGATAAAGACGGAGTAGGTTTACCTTGCTTAAGTATATCCGACTTATCACGAGTATTACACTGACTGAACGGAGTTCCAAGTAAACATACAATTGGGTCATATATTGGGTTCATTATATTTTTATATTATAATAAATAATAATAACTAAACTATACCAAGAATCAGAAGAAACTCAAGAAACTAGAAACACTCAAACACTAGAAACAAAAGGGAGTATGGACTAGAAAGTAGAATTAACCTACGTATCTAAACTTCTAAATAATTGCATAAGGACCATACTCGTCTATGATAAGGACTAAATCACTAATTAATAATGATTATTAACAGCATAAAAATATACAATTATTATTTTATTAACTTAAATAAATTGTACATAGAGAAATATGAATTATTTTGATAATAATTATTGAAAATGAGCAGTTTTGTGATTGTGATAAGCAGCGAGGTTGTTCCTTATCACGGATGGGAAGGAGGCGAAAATTTCGTGTACACTTTGAAATTACGGTAGGCGACTGAATCGGTTGCCGCCTCAAGCCTCTACAGTACGAAAACCACACGATATTTTAATACTGAAAATGATACTATACATAATTGGCCATTAGGGGCGCATTGTGCGGCATCCGTTTTAAAATTCTTATTTTTTAACAATACATTCATATTTGTACATTGAATATTAATATTTAAAAAGGGGGTCAAGTGGATGTCGCTCCGCTGTACAGTAGGCTACAAGTAGATCACTGTACTATAATGGATGGTATTAAATTTGAATTCAATGATATAATATCATTGTATAAGAAAACGATTCTGAGCGGAGACGGTATGTCAGTCTAGGATATTTTAAATTATATTGATATTGTTATTATACGGTAGCTGCTAAGTTGAATTAATATTATTCATATTATTTAATTATTAACCTAAAATTATCAGTGATGCTATAAAAATATTATAATATATACTTTTACTCGTTAAAATTGATTTAAATATGTAATTCCGTCCAAATTTGAACTTAAAATGTCTATAAAAAATAACTGTGTTTAAATATTTTTTAGATTTTTTGAATACAGTATGTACTATTTATTAGAATCTTTATTTTAAATTTTCAATCCTTAGTTAAGAAAACTGAACATTTTATAATTGTTTAATTACAATGATTGATAATTTTCGAGATTTTGATAAATTTTGTCAAAATTCGAACTTTAAATGATTATAAAAAAAATGTGTGCCTATGTATTTTTAATATTTTTCAATTGCTATTGTAATAATATATCAGGAGCCTTGTATTAAATTTTCATTATTTTTGGCCCAACAAATAAAATGTAATTGATATTAATAGAAAAAAAAACTAAACAATTTTAAAACTGAAATCGTCCGTAAAAAGCTGAAAAACAGTCAAAATATATTCAAAATTAGATGGTGTATAGAAATAGCTTATATAAACATTCAGTGAAATTTTCATGCATCTACAGTTATTTGTTTTTGAATTGCAACAAAATAAGAAAATCGCTACATGAGAAATCGAGTGAATATCTAATCTTGTACAAATTTGAACTTAAAATGCTCATAAAAATTTATTATGACTTGCTTATAAACTTTTTTTTATTGATAAAATTAGGCAAACTTATGAGGAATCTTGTATTACATTTTCAAATCTCAGATTTAAAAAGAAAATTTTTTATGAATTTCTAACTCAAAATAAATTGCACATTTTCGTCATTTTTACGTATTTTGTCAAAATTTGAACTTTGATTACCTATAAAAAAAAATTGTGACTACGGATTTTTAATATTTTTCATCTGCCTTTGAAACTATATATTAGAAGCCTACTATTAAATTTTCAAGATTTTTTACCCAACAAATAAAATTTTATTGACATTTATAGAAAAAAAAACTAAAAAAATTGGAAACTGAAAATGTCCGTTAACAGCTCAAAATAAGACAGAATATTTTGAAAATGATATGGTGTGTAGAAAATGCTTATATAAACATTCGGTCAAAATTTCATGTCTCTACGGTCATTTCTTTTAGAGTTATATCAAAAACCAAAATCGATTTTGTCGAAAATTGGTTTTCCGTAAAAATTCCCGTTTTTCCCATAATTTTTCATTTGTTTTTCCAGGCGCTCTTGAAAACTACTGGGAAATTTTGACTTTTGACCCCCCAAAGTACCAACTAGATTCACTTTCCTATCAGAAAAGGTACTATTGAAGAAAATCTAAGCACTTTTACTGTCCCAAAACGTGATGACAGACACAAAAAAATAAAAAAAAAAATAAAAAAAAAAACACACATCATTGTAAAACCAATACATTCATCGCTCCGCTCAGAATCTAAAAAAAGATAAAATTCGAAATAAAAAAAATTTATAACATTTTGTTTTTTAGTGGAATATAAAATTCATTTTTATTCTTTTATTTTCAACTATTCAAGGGAGGCGGTGCCTCCCTTGCCTCCTCGCGAAAACCGCCACTTTACGGACTCCATAAAAGTACAAAATTATATGCTTCCTTCCCGCAGTATGGCATTTTTATTTTAAAAATATTTTAGATCCAAGGGGAAGAAGTTAACCATAACTTTGCTGTACACTACCTAGATATCGAGTGTACCTCGTCATTGAGTAAGCTTATGTAATGTAGGTATGTGTTAAATTTAAATCAAAAATTGTATGTAATTTAAATAAATTATAAAATTATAAAACTAGTTCCAACGTAATCGTAAGTGTGAGGAAACTTATTGTCAAAATTATATAACCTTGTTATCATTTTCATCATGTCAGTGCTATTTTCTCCCCGTACCTAATAATGGTTAACCCATAATTCAATAATTAGTTGGTACGCTTAATAAAGTGTGTTACGCCTTCAAACGACATTAGTAAAAACAATACTAGAGCGAATGTTTTATAAATCATATTATTTATTTTAGATACAATATATTATATAATATATAATATGTATCATACGACACGGAAGCCAAGTCCCGCGTGTTAACTATTATAACTTGGGCTTGTCGTCCTTTGCCGGTGGCTTGCTGACAACGGCCAAGTAACAGAACGCTCCGCACTTTGGTACAGGTTGTGCGGCCAAAAACGCTCCGCCGTCGGGCGATTGTCTGTACAACATGGGCTTTTCCGTGTCTTCGCTGGACAGGTCACACTCCCAAGCGCCAGCGCCTTTTTTCCCGTCCTTGCCACTAGAACTGGGTGCGCTGCCCGTCAGCAGGTACGTCAGATTGCTGAGCGGCAGCGACGGCGGATACTGGTTGAAAGGTGCCTTAATCTCGCCCTCCTGGACGGCTGTTACCAGGTGGAACATGAAATCGTTACGGAGCTTCATCTCGGCGACCGTCTTATTGCTCGCCAACAGTTTGTGCACCCAACGGTTCACGTTGTGTTTTTCTGTGACGTGAAGACGATAATTATTAATGGTTATATTTTATATATACCGATATGCAAAATAAGTGGCGGCATCGTAAAATCATAATCATGGAGTATGGTAATAATGGTTATATATTATATAGCTTATAACGAGAAGATGCAGTGAAAACTGAATACAATCTAAAAATAATGAATATATAAAATATCTATAGGGAGGGGACAGAATTTGTGTACTGTAATTAATATTCATTAATTATTACCCTGTGCTGTTTTCAAGTTCTGCATAGAAGTCTTCAACAGAAACAAATTATAATTCATATCGTAATTGAGTTCGGCTGAGTCTCCAACTTTCTTTGCCATTTTATATAATATTATTATGAAGAGTTTTGAAAGATATATGTAAACTTTTTAAAAATTAGCTTTGAGTGAATGGATTTTAAAAATGCCTTCTCTATTAGAATGCTGTCAAACTTAACTGTTTGTTATACGATGTTACCTAGAAATTAAAATTGTATTGTTTTGAGTTATAAATAATAATATAGGTATAAGTACGTTTTTTGTTTAGAACGATATAGCCAATTAATAAATAATTTAGTTGTTATATATAGATAAATTATAAGTATACCTACCTTATTTATAAAAAATATTTCTTTTGTTTGTTCTCTGTATACTCAAGAACTACTGAACCTTTGTCAATTAAAGTTATATATTATATCAATGGATTTTTGAGACACGGAGGATGTGCAGTATTTTGTGTAGCTTATTTTTTTAACACCTATATTATAGGTTGTTAAGGATGGTTTACAGTTCACGAGTTCACCAGTTCACCATACATGAATGGTGAATATAGTTTTGGTTGAAACGGAAATCGATTAGACGTTGGAAACATAGATTAATTTTAACCCAGGTATAACGTATAAAATCTGTTAATATAGCTGCAGGTAAAATATTAAATATTAAATGACATAAAATAATTATTCATCAATACTATGCTTCTATACATACATGAATGGTAGGCACATGAATACATGATACATATATAATATATATATAAAGCAGTTGAACAATCGTTCAAAACAAGAAGCGTTTACCACACGAGTTATAAATTAAAAGTATATTTTAATAATATTGGTGCTGTTAGTTTTGAGGATTACAGAGTATAAAAAAAATTGTTAATTATAGTTAAGCATACTGCAATGTAGGTAATGTACTTATTCAATACTTATTCAAACCTTGACAAAATTACCTATGTATTTACATTTACAAATTGTATACCTAACAAAATGCTGTAGAGTAATCATAATAAATTTATTATATTATAAATTACAGTTGCTATGTATAATTGTATAAATAAATATTGATGCATACCTACTTTTGACTCCCATTTCTACTGATATATCATTCCACAATTTTCTACAAACGTCTCTTTTGTAGTAACATTTTGATTTGGTGTTCCACAAAGGCTCTTTTTCAAATACTAAATTGATTAATTTTTCATAATTAACCATATTTACAGTATAAAAGTACAATTTTAAGTAATTCAAAATTATTCAAAATAGTGTTAACAAACTTATTAGGTATGACAAGTGAGTTAAACTTAATAATGTAAGTACTCGAGTAGTTGAGTTTAAAATATATTAAAATATGGTAATACCTACTAATTACTGAGCGAGGTAAATGTCGAAAGGCAAATAACAAATATTACAATTCAATATTTTTGTAAAAATAAATCCTATAAATTTATTTTCATTTATAAAACTCCTAAAATGAAAATAAATAATATACATATATTTGTATGCATATTAATTAAATTAAACTATTTACAGCCGAATCGGCCGAAAAAAACAAAATATTTCGTTTTCGTCCGACATCGGCACTTTACGGCCGCATTTACCGGATGTAATGTGCAGTTTAATTTCATACTTTTATTTTATTCGGACGCTTACGTAGTTTCGTCTATATTCGGCCGATGACATGACGTGTAGTCCGACCATACCCTTATATTTCCACGAAATGCCTGTCAGTAGACATTTATTACAGATATATAAAACAAGGGTGCAGGGTAGTTGTTCGAAAAATGATAAGAGCCTCGGATACGATAATTCTGAAATTTTGGTGCTACCAACATAATATTTTTTTTTTTACATTGTAATTAATTTGACATTTCAAATATATGCTGCACTGAGTATGAATTCATAATATACATTACATAATACTTAATAAATATTTAAAATTAATAATCTGTCTTGATTATTTTACTTGAGTAAAAGCACTTGCCATATGGATAGTCCAGATTTATTAAAAATGATCTCATTTAATGTACCATAAATATTGTATAAATTCCATTTAGAAAGAGTTCCTCACTCAGGATATGCTATCCCCTGTAGTCTTTTTAGGATAATGCCTTTGAATAAAAGAATACATTTGTTAAACTGTAAATTTCTTTATAAATTATTAAACAATATTATCAACTGTCCTGAACTTCTTGAGCGTTTAAATTTTAGAATAAACCAACCTTGTTCAAGAAATAAATCCTTATTTTATATATCATCAATCAATAAAAAATATATGTTATACAAATGTTAGTATTTATTAATTGCCTTGAATTTAAAATTCAAATAAAATGTAGTTGCGGTACTGGGAAAATCGTATTTCGAATAATTAAGAAATTTTATTCGGTTACGTTGGTGTACACGTAGTAGGTTACATAGACCTGTAAACTATGGACAATTATACACCTTATCATAATCATATCATATCATAATTCATTATAATTTATAACCACAAACAGCACATAGCCATTAGCCACAAACATTTCAAAATGTCATATTCCTTTGCTTTTACTCGTTGTCTCGTTTTTGTGAAACACTCATTTTCAGTACGCATTAGGAGGTTAGGTTAGGATGTGTGGTGGATGGTGGTTACGAAGAATTAAAATTCTGGTTTCTCACCCAGTAAATAATCAAAAAGTATACTATATACCAGATGCCTGTCATAATTTAAAATTAGCAAGGAATACATTAGGAAATTGTAAATTCATCGAATCAAATAAAGGAAATGTGAAATGGGCACATATTTTATATTTACATAGTGTACAAAATGACATAACTTTTAAATTTAGTAATAAAATTAGTGCAGCTCATGTTCATTGGTATAATAATAAGATGAACGTAAAATACGCTGCTCAAACGTTAAGTTTTTCAACAGCTGATGCTTTAGAATATTTAAATAAAATTAATGTAACTGGTTTTGCTGATGTTGAAGCAACTGTTGAGTATCACATGTTTATTTCAAAAAATATCTGACCATAATTATAGTCATTCTTCTGTTTCTCAATTTCAAAAACAATGGGGGTTTAATATCAGGGTCTGAAGATGCATTTAAAATTATTGTAGAAACTGAAAAATTATTTTTATATTATACTCACGATTTAAAAAGATTAAATTTTCCCAACTTAAATATTATAATACTACGTCAAATCATTAATAAATTTTCTTTAGATCACAGCATTTTCAGGACTTCAATTGTGAAAATATTTCCATATTAGATAGACCACACAAAATTGTTCTTATTTACTTTAATTGCTAACAGATTTTTAAGTATCCGTCTCAAATTTTATGGAAAAATGTTTTCTTCTAATATCTTAAATCCATATAGCAAGCGTCATACACTAACTAAACAAATATTTTTTTTATATCAATAATGCACTTTAATTATTTATTTGTCTATGATATGTATTGAATTTTTAAAAAGCAACTCACTTTTTTATACAAACCTTTGTATTTTTTTTTAGACCAAGGCAGATTAAAGTTATATTTTCGACTAGGGCACGGGATCAGTTGTAATTTACAGAAATCAGTTATCATCATATAGTTGGTGGTTAAAAAATAATAATTATAAATTCAAATTTACTATATTTATACCAAAACCAAATTCACTATTATAATATTTCAAAATTCGAATTACGTTAACACGTTATCATTAAAATGTATGTAAACATTGCCCGCTTTGCATATGGCGGCGTAATTCATTCCCTCCTGCAGTGTTGTATAGGAAGTCGGTTATCTAGTTGTTTTATATATCTGTGACATTTATAGACTCAGATCTTAGATCATATACCATATGATCTAAGATCTAAGACCACGATTTAAGATATACTTTAATCTATATCTTTAATCGTGTCTAAGACTCAGATATAGTCATAGAGATAATAAAGAATTCTTTATTATCAGCCATGTCTTATCAATGGCTGGGTCAATTGCCAACGTTATGAAACTTCTGACAACACTGGACTGGGCCTTTCCATTTCTTTATTATCTCGCCACAAAAAAAACATCATTGATATTTGATAATTTAATGATGTCGGCAATCGGCGTATCGCATATGGCATTCAGTATTCACTATTCACGCGTGTTGTATTTTCAAAAATGGATTCAAAAGTAATGGAACTAGAAAATAATGTTGATGTAAGTAATATTTATTGTTTTAATAAAAATCTTCTTATAATATGTTTATATATTAAAAGCTTAAAAAGGTCAAAATTGGAGAATTTTATTCAAAATAAAATAAAATCTATGTAGTGTGTTCCTTAAAAATATTTTCCAGTGCTAATTGAGTTAATTATCATTTAGACTTCTATAAAATATTGTATTGTAATTTTTAGAAAGTTTTGAGTTTACATTTATTGAGTTGGTCACTGTAATGTATGTGTAATGTGTTAAATTTTAATATACATCAATATCAGAATTAAGTCCACCAACCTACAATTAAAAAAAATGTTTGGTTTATTCCAACTCTTTTGTGTTTAAGAAAAATATTTTTCCAGGTCTGTCTAGTTAGATATGATATGTCCTTCATACCAAACAAGCCTACAGACATCTTAAGTTCTATCAATAAATACTCAGATTATTTTACCGTCAACATAATATACGCTAATATTAGTTTTCCTGTTAACATTGTGTTGTTGTCTACTCAATATTTTCTCTGTGTGGATGGTATGCTATTCATATGCTTTTATTAATAACTAATATGAATATATATATATATTTTTAGGAAGGTCAGGCAGGACCAGAGTTACCAAAATTAGCTCGAAAGAAACCTAGAGGATTACTAAGACAAGAAAAGTTAAAAGACTTAAAAAATAAAAAAAAAATTCAAAAAAGAGATAGAAAACTTAGAAAGGCTAGTGGTGATCCAAAGCAAGTGCCTCGAACTATTGAAAACACTAGGGAACCGGATTCAACAGTATTCCACTCTGATGATGAAGATTATGATCAAAAAACACAGGACCTAGCTGCTGAATTTGAACACGATGAGTTTGCTGATTATTATTCAGATCTGTATAAACCTAAAGTGTTGATTACATACAAGGAAAAACCTCTGAGGAAGGTTAGAGAATTTGGTAAAATTTTAACTGAAATCATACCTAATTCCGTTAGAATTTTTCGCCGCGATGCTTCTGTAAAAGAAACAATTCAAGCTGCTATTAATAAAGGATATACAGATTTGATAATCATAAACGAGGACCGCAATGAACCTAATGGTTTAATTCTTGTACATTTACCTGATGGACCAACAGCTTATTTCCGCTTAAGTAATGTTATATTTCCAAACAAAAGGCAACGCAAAGAATTTACTGACCATAGGCCAGAAGTAATCACTACAAATTTTACAACAGGATTAGGTAAAACTGTAGCTCGTATGTTAGGTGCAGTGTTTCATCAAGACGCAGAATTTAAAGGCAGACATGTTGTGACAATGCATAATCAGAGGGATTACATATTTTTTCGGCATCACAGATATAAGTTTTTGAAGAATAAACCATATCTCAGAGAATTAGGACCTAAGTTTACATTGAGATTGCAATATCTTCAAGAGGGTTTATATGATCCAAAATGTGGTGAATACAGATGGATAATGACTGATAAAAGGCATAAAATTGAAACCAGTCGAAGAAGATTTTTTTTGTAATTTGTGTTTTTTTTTAAATAAAAATGTATCGATTTGCTACAAACATACATATGATTCTGATTTTTTTTTGAAACGTTCCTGTTAGTAAGACAATAGTAAGTCATAATCACACAATATTATTACATTTTCATGGTGACATTATAGCAGTTTAAAATTCACAAATCTGATAAAAATTTGATAAAATTGGATATTTTAACAAAACATAACGATATAGTTCCCTATTTTGCTGTAAGTGTATCTAAAAATACTAATTGTTTTTGAAAACTACTAAGAATTTTTTATCTTTAAACCCCAGAAGTACTAACTATAGATTATACTAGATTCACTTTTCCACCAAAAAAGAAGCTGAAGTAGAAATCAAAACATTTTTACTGCCCCAAAAGGTCATGACAGATAAAAAAAATACACACATCATTGTAAAGTCAATTCATCACTCAAAATTTAAAATTTATATAAAAATATTAAAATAGAGTTAATTAAATGAAAAATAAATTAGGAGGGGGGACACAGGCTCGTGCTGGATAATGCATTATAAGAAGTAAAAAATAAAATTATGTAGGTGGTGGAATAAGTTGGTAATTGCAGTCCAACATAAATTAAAAATAAGACTATCAATTAATATAGGCTAGTTAGGAATATTTTGAGAAGAGCTGCAAAATCATAGTAAAATAATATTTTTAAA
This sequence comes from Nasonovia ribisnigri, assembly GCA_027563435.1. Taxonomy (NCBI): domain Eukaryota; kingdom Metazoa; phylum Arthropoda; class Insecta; order Hemiptera; family Aphididae; genus Nasonovia; species Nasonovia ribisnigri. The sequence continues at coordinate 52,777 of JANEHU010004453.1, forward strand.
AAGGAAAAAACCCCAAATGAAAAGGTAATGGTTAACTAAACATCTAGAACAACTAACAGGTTTCTTTTAGGTTGATACTGTGAAATTAGAACATAATGTAAGTAGCAACAATCACATCATGCAACTACACAAAGACAAATTAATTAGTCCGATAAAGAGTCCATTAATACATTTAAATATCTTAATAAAATCCCTGGGAGCTTTTACCGTGAAGTTCTAAGAGTGTATCACTAAACATTGAACGAGAAAATAATAATTTTATTTCAAAAGATGAATGGCACCATATAGGTATATGAAAATGGAAAACTGAAAACTACAAAATAATTTCCAAATGTTCATGATTTTGATGAACTTTAACTTTAAATCCTTATAAATAAAAATTGTGCCTATATATCTTTAATCAAAGGGTAAATAAAACATAAATTATATATTTTAATATTATTTAGTCATGTCTTTAATATTGTTGTGAAATGGATAGCTGATATTCCATAAAAAAATAATTGAAACAAAATAACTGTACCATTATAATATTAAAGTTTACTCATAAACTATGGTCATAAATATATTATTATATAATATTATAGTATCCACCTTGTTATTTAACTTCTTTTTTTATCTTTCGTTATCATTTGCAGTATTGATAACCGTGCTTATACCATAGATATTAAACTAATGGATGCGGCATAACACAAAAATCTGTAAGCTAACATAATTCATACTATTATTAACCGCTAGATGTCATAATCATAGATATAATAATAATATCTTATCAATTATCTGTACATATTATGTTTTCACTCTCTTACGAGAGTTTTACTTTCCTTGTCACACAGAAGATGTGTGCGAGTGAGAACCATCGTTTCTCTCTCCGTTATGTTGGCCTAAACAGTGTATGTAGAATGTATAAAGGAATGCCGTATCCATATGTTTAATATCTATGGCTTATACTTTATTTTAATCTGATAAATAATTAAATATTACCATGGACCACGGACTAAGATAGTACTATCTTAGTCCGTGAATATTACTTTTACACGTGCTATTGTAGTATTGTTGTGCTATTGAGTATTCGAATAGATAAATTAGCTAGGGACTAGCCAGGGCTCTATATTTAGTTATGAAAAGGAAGAACCAACTACATATTATATGCTATTGAATAACCTATTCCCGAATATTTATTTAATAATTAATATTAATATTATTTTACGTTTGCCGTGAAAATAACCACTGAGTTTCCTTAACCGCTGTCAAAAATGCATCAGTTCAGTGATGCAGAAGATGACAATTCCCCGTAAGTATATTTTAATGATGACTATTTAACTTTGAAACTCGGGTAACGTTCTAACGCATAATATAGAATTATACATCTATTATAGGTAAATTTTATATATTAAATTTCTTATTCATTATTCATCGGTGACGTGTAGCAAAAAAGTGGCCAGATTAATAAATTTATTTTTCTAAGGATTTCAATCATAATAATATAGCCTTTACCGAATAAAAATAATTATAAATCTGGGTTGGTATTGTTATTGTAACACCCGTAAACATGCCTAATGCCTATGGTCATGGTCATAACTATAAACTAATAGTTACTGGGGCTAGTGTCCTGAGTTCAAAATAACCGGTGAGGTGAAAAGACCCTTATATTTCTTAATTGTGTCACAGGGACTATTCTCTATTCAGGATAAGATCAGTACCTGGTGTTTACTGGTTTTCTTCCACCGCCGGTCAGAAGCTTCTCCCATCAAGTTTGGCATACGCCCACACACACACAAGTTGGCCGCTCGGTACCGCTCTTATCCTAAATAGAGTCTAGGGAGTCTTATAAAATAAAAATTAGAAAGTGAACCATAGACTAAAAGTGCCCCCTCCTCATCATTAAAAATAAAACTCAAAAGCTAAGCGAAAATTAATTAAATTTTAATGTATTATGTAACTATTTATTTAATATTTTTAGATTGGTCTTTAGTAACAATGACGACATATCTAAATTGTTTGGTGAGATGACTTTTAATAATAATGGCCGTAAGTTAGTAAATGATCAAAATACATATGATACTGATTACTCGGATGACATCAGTGACGATGAAACACTTTTTGATAATGGTAATAAGTAAAAAAAAATTAGCTAAAACATTATTAATAATGTCTCATTTTTAATTAAATAGGATGTTATAGTAAAAAAGGGGCAAATGAAATTAAGGCACAAATTCAATCTACTACCCCTAACCAACAGAACAAAAATGTCAAAATTAGTGATTACCAACCATCAGAGAATCTATTTAAAAAATATTTAGACAAAGTAAATACAGATCCGTATGAAGGGCCTGTACTTACTCATGAAGCATCTAATAAACTGATGGAGAGCTACAAAAAAGCTGATGCCACACGGTATAGTTTATAAATATTTAAGACAATACATGTAAAGTTATAATTTTTTTTTTAATTTTGTAGATTTAGAAATAAAGACAAGTGTGACCGAGCCACAGCGGAACAAGTAATGGATCCAAGAACTCGAATGATACTGTTTAAATTGCTTAACAGAGGTATGATTGGACAAATTGATGGGTGTATATCTACTGGAAAGGAAGCCAACGTGTATCATTCAACTTCAACTGATACTGAAAAACATTATGCCATTAAAGTATTTAAAACATCAATATTGGTGTTTAAAGATCGTGATCGTTATGTCACTGGTGAATTCAGGTATCTACTCAAAAATACCCAATTAGTTTATTATTTTGCAGATTTCAAACTTAATTTTATGATTAAATTGTATTTTCATATATATTGTACATTGATGTATTATCAATATAAATATGATTTTTTTAGCAACAAACTTATATTATTTCAAAATTGTATTTTTGGGAGTTTAAGATAGATTTGTGCAATTTTAATAATTAATATTGTTTTTTTCTCATTCTTTAATGTATGCAAAGAAAATAACACTATATTAATAAACACTTAATGTTAAATTTATGCTTTAAAATATATCGATATCGATATTTATCATAACACAGTTTCAAACTTGTTTAGTAATTTTTGTTTATTAAGTTTATTATTTAGACATAAAATTAATATTTTGATAATTTTAAAATATTTTAAAACATTACCTTATAATTCTTTTTTTGTAACATAAATTTATTGTATTTTTGCTTTTGTAGATTTAGACATGGTTACTGTAGGCATAATCCTAGAAAAATGGTACGTTTATGGGCTGAAAAAGAAATGCGTAATCTTGCTCGAATGTATGCAGCTGGTCTACCAGTACCTCAACCAATTTTGTTAAGATCGCATGTTTTAATGATGTCTTTTATCGGTAAAGATGGTTGGCCTGCTCCAAAATTAAAAGTATTTGTGCTGGATATATTTAACAAACTTTATTTGGATATAGATATACATTTATTATATTTTTATTTTAACAGGATGCTCGTTTAACTACATCTAAAGCGTGCCAACTTTATAGAGATTGTTTAATAATTATGTGGAAACTATACAACATTTGTAAACTTGTACATGCTGATCTTAGCGAGTTTAATTTATTGTAAATATATTTTTTAATATAATATTCTAAATAAACAATCACAATAAATACAATTCTAGGTATAATGATGGTGAAATAGTGATGATAGATGTATCTCAAGCTGTCGAACATGAACATCCATATGCATTAGAGTTCCTTAGAAAAGATTGTACAAATATTACAGGTAAATAAATTTTCTTTAAATACTTTGTTGATAATTGATGTGCATGTAATATTTTTTCAGAATTTTTCCGTCATCATGATGTTGGCACATTAACCATTAAATGTTTATTTGACTTTCTCACTGATCCGACCATCACATTAGATAATATGGAAACTTGTCTTGATCGTCTCCAAGTAAATATGGTCAATTCAGATCCATTAACAAATGAAGAAATGGTCGAACAAGAAGTATTCAAAAATGCATATATACCAAAAAATCTAAATGAGGTATATTAAAATAAATTGTATACATTTAATTTACATCTAAAATTGTCTAAACAAATTAAGCTTTTGTTAAAAATGTTTCAATGAATATAGGTTGTTGATTTTGAAAGGGATATTAGTTTGGTAAAATCTGGTCAAACTAGTGAAGATTTAATTTATCAAAAAATTGTCGGACTTAAGGACGATTTATCTGGACCCCAAAATACACCAGCAATATTAGAAGATGACGATTCTGATGATACCAATAGTACATCAGAAAACGAAAGTATTGGTTCTGATGAAAAAAGTAAATTTTCTAATTCTGCAAGACCAAAAAATGAAGATGCTGAAAGTAAACGAGTAAGATTTTAATATAATACTAAGTTGTATCTTTATTTTTATGTGTATGGTGTATTTTTTAGTTAAGAAAAAAACAAGTAAAAGAAGAAAAAGCAGATAAGAGGAAGGCCAAATTAAAAAAACATTTAAAAAAAAGAAAAGAAAAAACAACACAGTGCAGAAAAAAATAATTATTATTTAGCTATTCAAATGTAATTAAAAATGCTTTGGTAATAAACCGTTATTTATTTTTGATTCTTATTTTTGTCTTTTCAGACTAATCAAGTGGATTCTCTATTTTAGGTTCCTCCAATTTGATTTCAGGAAAACATGTTAGATCTTCATCGTTACTGAACCCATATGATGCTCTTAGTTTAGATTCCAATTTATTAATTTCATTGCACAAATCATTACATTCAACTGAGAAAATAAATAATATACATATATTTGTATGCATATTAATTAAATTAAACTATTTACAGCCGAATCGGCCGGAAAAAACAAAATATTTCGTTTTCGTCCGACATCGGCACTTTACGGCCGCATTTTGCATTTACCTGATGTAATGTGCAGTTTAATTTCATAGTTTTATTTTATTCGGACGCTTTCGACATCATTAAATTATCAAATATCAATGATGTTGTCAGAAGTTTCATAACGTTGGCAATTGACCCAGCCATTGATAAGACTCATATCCACATGGCTGATAATAAAGAATTCTTTATTATCTCTATGATACGGAAGCGCAGTAGTGCCACATAGAAAAAAATATTGTCTCTAAATTTCATCAGCATATATCGTCTCCGTCTTACAAGTGGGTATCAATTTCAGCAGATCATATAATTTTTAATATTGGTGATATTATTATTATTTAAAACTAAGAATTTCAATGATAACTGCTGAATTAATGTTTAATTTTTTTTTTGGACGTGTTAGACACACTTGGAGACAACACATGTTGGTGAAAACACTTCTTTTAAGCAACATTTTTAATTTTTTAGATTTTTTTAGCTTCACAAGGTTTTTAAAATACTAGGAAAGTGTTGAGATTTAGAGCAACTTTATAACGTATTCGAATAACTTTATTTTATACTTATATTGGGGACGGTGTAGCCGAGTGGATAAGACGTCGGTTGCGACGCGCACCGTCGCAGGTTCGAACCCGCTACCGGTAGTTTTTCGCTCCGGGCAAGTCACGGTGTCTGGAGTGATAGACTGCCATTCCCCTCCCGGGCATGGCAGAAACCTACGGGTGCCCAATAAGAATTCTGCCAAACACCCCACACGTGTAAAAATACTTATATTGAAGCATTGTCTGGAGGGTGGTCCTTTTGGTCACCCAGTGTGAACAACTATTTCTACTTATAATACAAAAGCGCATCTCTGCCACCATCCTCTGATATTAAAAGCCCAGATTCGCAACAGAAAAATTATATTTAAGACAAAATTATAAATCAAGTAACCACAGTCTCTCTTTTGTAATAATATTTCTGATTTCATTGATTTTCAGCATTTGTACAGTTAGGGAAAATAGAAGACGATATCGTTTGCACAAGATTTTTCGACTAACACAATCATACTTTTTATATATTTACCTAATATGTTAAAATATGTGTGTTTATGTGTGGCAAGGATTTGTTGCTAAAAATCCCGAGTGGTCACCCATCCGGGAGATAGCAACACCGGCCGATACGTACACTTTTTCGTCGTTTCTTCATTTTGAGTGTGGCTCCGCACCACTATTTTTTTTTATAGTCTCTTTTCGATAAATGTGAAATACTCAATCAATTTAGGTACTAAAGATTAATTTAGATATTTTGCAGACGGCATAATTTGAAAGAGAGACTGTATGAACTGTGCAGTACCTAACATAATATTGTCATTAATCATTATAAATATTCTTCATCAACTTTAATAAGTCAATATTACCTTAATTAAAAATCTATCATCTTACGATACTTGTTTCATGAGAAGATTCACCACCACTACAGATAGTACT